>JADOBS010302357.1:0-13930 GCA_015708375.1 Cydonia oblonga | reverse complement strand
TCTCCCTCTCCCTCTCCCTCTCTCTCTCCCTCCCTCCCTCCCTCCCTCCCTCCCTCCCTCCCTCCCTCCCTCTCTGTCTGTCTGTCTCTCTCTCTCTCTCTCTCTCTCTCTCTCACACACACACACACACACACACGCACAATCTCTCCACAGAGACAAGCATTCCGGTGACTTCTCAGATCAATCTCCGACGACGATAAGCGATGGGGAACCAATGACTCAAGCGATCAGAGACGAAGGCGATCATCATCATCGTCATCATCATCATGTCGACTGTATGGAGCTCGGACTGTTTTTCGGACCTATTGTGCGCGGAAGACTCCGGAATACTGTCCGGAGAGTCGCCGGAATGCTCGTCGGACGTGGAATCTCCGGCGTGTAGCGAAGAATCCATCGCCGGATTCATCGAAGGGGAGCGCCACTTCGTCCCCGGTTTCGATTACTTGTCTCGCTTCCACTCTCAGTCGCTCGACGTCACCGCCAGAGCCGACTCCGTTGCATGGATTCTCAAGGTAAAACGTCAGACGATTTATTTAATCGGCGGCTAACTTTAATATAATTAATGTAGACCATTGGGAACGAACTGATCGTCGCACATCCTTTTCTCCTCCGTTTACATGGAATTAAATTAATCAAATTCGATTCAAGTCAAATGGATAGTGTAAAAATCATTTCTCTTGAAACGCATGCGTGTGAGACCTTTAGATCTATTATCTTTAGTGTCTCTTGCATTGCTAGCGTTAGGCGAAGACGCTGTTTATCAGCCGCCGGATCTATATGTAAACTGCGTTTCAGTTTCGGACGAATACCGGCGGCTCAATTAGACTACTTCCCTTGAAATATCAGTTAATCAATATTACGTTCTGTATGCAGGTCCAAAGTTACTATGGGTTTCAACCACTGACGGCGTATCTCTCCGTTAACTACTTGGATCGGTTCTTATACTCCCGCCGCTTGCCGGTAAATTGAATCTTCATTAGCGAATAATCTGAATAATCCCATTTAAGATTATATCTTAATTATTGGTGAAAGACGTAATTACTTTATTGAGTCTACGAGACCATCACACGAAGTGTTACATTACATGCTTTTATACAAATTATGGGTTATATGTGTTAAAAGGTTAATAACTTAAAAGTTAAAATTTTTCACTACTTACATATAAACACGTGGTGTACCACCCGTGTTCTGGTCACAGCTAAAAATTTTTTTGTAAGTACGTATAGACTTTTCAAACGTACGGGGAATAATCGAACAAAATAGTACGAAACAAAAAGTCCACTGTACAATCTGGACAGTAGGTGATTCGTTGTACGTACTGTTCCATTACAATTACGATTACGATCCTCTAAACTAAACCGAGTAAACTCCAAATTTTTTATTAGGTTAATCTAACTTTATAATTACTACAGTATTAAAGTACAATAATACTAATTATTAAATGTCTTTTTATATATTAACTTTGTTATTTTTTCTCTGACACGTGCTAATACTTCTAGCATTGTGTAACGAGTGCAGACCAACAAATTACACAGGAATCTTAATTAATTAAGTCCATATGATGACGATAATACTTTTTCTAATAATACGCGTTTTGTATGTTTATTGTTTGATCAGCAAGCAAATGGGTGGCCGATGCAACTTTTAAGTGTTGCTTGCTTGTCCTTGGCTGCTAAGATGGAGGAACCTCTGGTTCCTTCGCTGTTGGATCTTCAGGTATTTATTATACGTAATCAACCCTAATTTCTTCTTAATCTAGACTTATTGATTTTAATGTGTTTTTTTGTTGGAATATTGATTTTAATGTTTAGTTATGGCAATAATATTAGAAAACAGCTAGCATGTCACTATAATGTAAAATGTACACGTGTCAAGGTGGAAGGTGCCAAGTTTATATTCGAACCCAGAACAGTCCGCAGGATGGAGCTTCTGGTGCTGAGTGTTTTGGATTGGAGGCTTCGATCCATAACGCCCTTCAGCTTCATCGCTTTCTTTGCATGCAAGCTCGATCCAACGGCAGCTTTCATTGGCTTTCTCATTTCACGCGCCACGGATATCATCTTATCCAATATCCAGGGTACGCACTGTACGTAATATTTACATGCAGATTTGTATATCTATACGTAGTACAGTTGTGTAGGTGTACGTACGTATATGCATTGTGATAACTTGTAATTAATTAGCTGTTATTCTTGACTTTTGTTGTTACTTAATTCATAATTATGTCGATCCGCAGAATCTAGCTTTCTTGAATATTGGCCATCATGCATTGCTGCTGCAGCAATACTCTCTGCAGCCGATGAAATCCCTAATCTGTCACTTGAAAACCCTGAACATGCCGAATCATGGTGTGATGGACTAAGCAAAGTAAGCACACATTATGATTGCTTTGCAACATGATATTTTAAATTATTCTAATCTACATGTTTACTTTAATTTGCAAATTCCGAAATATATTTATTTTTCTAATGAATTTGCAGGAGAAAATAATCGGATGCTACCGATTAATGCAAGACCTAGTGGTTGGAAATAGTCGGAATAAAAAGTCATCACCCAATGTGCTACCGCTCCAACTCCGAGTTACGGTTCGGGGTAGAATGAGGTCGAGTTCGGACTCATCGTCCTCGTCATCGTTCTCTATATCTTCGCCATCGTCATCATCACCAATATCATATAAAAGGAGGAAACTAAATAACTGCTTGTGGGTAGATGATGACAAAGGAAACTCCGAGTAGGGGGATATGGGAATTATAAATAAAAGGGAAATGAAAATGGTGGTCCAAAAGTTGTCTAGAAACCTCATATTTTTAGGAGGGGTTTTGGGATTAAAAATTGACCTGATCGTGGGGTTTTGTGTAGATTATAGTATATATAATGTCTGTATGTATGAGAGTTTGGTGAGTTTTGGAGAGATTTTATTATTTTATTTGTTGTTTTTGTTGGTGGGCATTGCCATTATTCATTATATAATGACTTTGCCGATTCCCAAGGGAGGGGGATTTGTTTTAGTAAAGAGATATGATATATAAAAATAGTGGAGTCATGGAAGCGTGAATGAAGTGGGATTGAATTCAAAGGCCTCATTGAAGTTGGTGGGACATGAAAACAAGGGAAGAAAAGAAAGGGTTGGAAAAATTAGGGATCAAGCCTTGAAGTTTGAGCAGTTTTTTGCTGAATGAGACCAATATGGAGTCAAATGAAATTGAATTACAAGAATTCTATGCTTTTGTGGATGCAGTTTGAGAACAAAGAGAACATGATTCGTGTGCTGTTGTCCAAGTTTTTCTCCTCATCTAGGCTGATTACTGCTTCTGACTCCTCAACTGTGTGCTTTTTTTGACGGGAAGACCAAATGAACGGGTGGAGGTGAAGAGTGAATACGATCGGTAGCTTCACCCATTTTGGACTTTTGAGTGGTGTGTGTGCTCTCTCACACTGCTTTGGTGGCAGAGTGCGTGGCTCACACCTGTGTATGTGTGCATTTTTGGCGGGAAATTGCCTCTTTTATTGGCCTTGAGGTGGGCCTATAACCATACTGATGAACTCTGGCGTTCACACGGGTGGTGCATGGTCACTCGTGTCTACACCGTTTTTATTTCTCTTCATTTATTTTATTTTTTTATTTGAAGAAAAAAAGTCACGAGGAGAAGAAAATTCCTTGATATTGTCCTAAAAAAATACAAAGGTCTTTGGGGCCTTTTCATGTGTGTTGTATTTTGATTCATCATCAATAAAATATCATCAAGATTTCTTTCATCTCTCTCTAGCTATCTCTCTGGCACATTATTGACAATACATAATTTGTAGCTTGGTGCTTTATGTTTATTTACCGTGGAAGTTTGTGAGTGATTTTAGCTCCTCTGCAAAGTGAAGACCACATTTGGTCCCGCGATCAATAAAGACCGTTCATTCATCGAGCGTGACTGTTCATATTAAGAGAATTTGATTTCACATCCTTACACATATGATCACCTCTCGTGACCAACGATTAGAAAGTCTAATTAGTCATTGTGAGCAAGTCATGTGATAGATGTTGTTCACTTAAACGGATGAAAAAAATTTGTTGCGTCACTTTGAGTAAGTCACATGATAGATGTTTAGTGGAGATATCTCTAATTGTACGTACAAGCATATATATAATTATATACATAGACATATGTATATCTCTGGTATCAAAGCAAGTTATTTCATGATCGCCGGTGGCTGTTCGAATATCTCTACTAGATATCAGACAACCCTGCCTGATATGCAGTGATATTTCACCTTCACAATTGTATATTATTGATGATCAGCTAAACGAGTAGGGTTTCAGCTCGTTAATATGAAAATCAACAAGGTGGGGGTGTATGCTGTGGTGGCCGCTAGGCCGAGATGAGATGATATGGTGGGAAAAAGCCAAGGCCTTGAAAAGGTGCTTTTAATTAAGCATCTCACTACAAATAGAAAAGGCCAACTAAGAGCATGTCATGTAGTCACAGATCCCCGACATGGGGTATATTATTTTTGCATGTAGTAGCATCATACATTATGGTCCTTTATGTACACATGGCTTGTAAAAGGTATCCATGCATTTAAAACAACTGCATTTATAGTCATGCAATGTTATCATCAACTTCTCGATTAATTTTCCAGGTGGCAATATGCAAACCGATCGAGTATCCATCATCTCTCAAATCTTCCTACGTCACTTTTATTTTTCTTAGTTTTACTCACACACACAAGGGCCAAAACTTACCAAGGCCAGAGGGGCACGTGCACCAACCAATCCTTCCCCCCCCCCAAATTTTTGGCCGGTTAAAAAAGTGGTCTGAGCAAGTACCAAGGTTCCGTTTAAATCGCAATCACTTTCCGTCGATGCGACATCGAATCGAATTACAACAAATAATAATTAACTCACCACCATTACCAACTTAATCTTTCGCTCCTCATGCTGAACTACCAAGAGGCGGGTTTAACACATATCAAAAGGGATCATTTTCGGATCCATTCTTCCTAATCCATTAAGTTTGGGGATTAGGGGTATTGAAATTTAATCAAACGGCTACAAATAGGGGCTAACTTTAAAAGTTATAACAGTTTTAGCCGTTGGATCAAATTTCAATGGTCCAGATCTCCAGACTTGGTGGATTAGGAGAAAGGGATCTGAAGAGGATCCATTTCCAACCAGTGTTCTAAAAAACGCCCTAGGCGTTTTTGCGCAAATCAGGCGGAAAAATCGGGTTGGGCCTACGCGGGCTGGGCGGCTAGACGGGCTAGGCGGTCCTAGGCGGCCCTAGGAAGTTTTTTTTATTTTTTTTATTTATTGTGTGCTTTTTTCTTTTTTGGTTTTATGGTGGTATACTTATGGAAATGGTGTATCTAATTTGCAAATAATGGATTTACTACAAGTTCATCCAATACTTATGGAAATAGTGTACCTAATTTGCATTTTATCATTATTTTATTATACATACAAGTTCATCCTAATTTTTAGGTGTCAATATGCACTTATTTACAAGATATACAAGAAATTTACCTAAATCCGCCTAGGCGCTAGCCCGCCGCCCGACTAGCGTCTAGCATTTTTTAAAACCTTGTTTCCAACACATATATTGTTAGTTGTATAGTTGATTCTGGTAGCTGAAGAAGAAGAATTATATCCCATACGTCTAATAAATTTGACCTCCTAACCCTATACGTATATAACTTATCTATTTGTTCACTCTAACAATATTGACCCTAAAATACACTTAAAATGGCTAAGCACACATTGGGTATGAATTGGACAAGAGCAAATGCCTCACTTAAAATTTTAAAAAATTGCCACTGCACTCTTTTTGAAATTCCATGTAGACTTGCATCTGTCATTGCTTAGTTGTGCTTGCATAAACATTATTTCTAGCTTCGCACTTGCACACACACATCTTAATTATGTCAATTGTTGGAAAGAAAGTACACTTTCTCCAATTCCTCTTGGATGGTTGCCCTTTTAGGGTATAATAATGCCATCATCCATCGAGGACATTGAGAAAAAGCATCCATGCTACCATATTAACTATTAATTTTTTGGGGTTTCTACAGTGTATACAGGTTTTACTTTGTTTGAGAAAGTTGAATGTTTAAATTTGATGAACAAGTGTTGAACAAATAAATTAAGTAAATTCTGAGTTAAGAAAAACATAGGTTTAGATAATTTATTCACATTGATGAAGCTTAGCTAGTAAATTCCTTGCTGCTTTACAAAAGGATTTAATTAAATTTGTTTCGACAATGTGGATCCCTTGATCGATCCATGCTGTCGGAATCCACTTACTAATTTAATTAATTATGAATGGAACTTGCTAATTAATCAATTCATGCAACATGGAATTGCCTCATTAGGGTCAGCTAGCTAGGTTTTTTTTTTTTCGGTGGGAGCCATGAAGATTAATTTGGACCACACGAATCCGGCCGTCACCAAATGCCAATTCGGATCCACCATATCCTTCTTCTTCCCCCACTTAAAAGGTCACCCATTAGACAAAATGCAGGTCCGCGGGTTTGGTGATCAACAACTGACAAACCTAATTTAATCACAATTAGCCCACCTCCTAACCCTATGGATGATATGTGACAAAAAAGCTTAACTTTAATTAAAACATAAATCTGACGGGAAATAGGACAAATCGAGGAGCGCAATGACATTGCCATCAAACAATTTTAATCACACAAAATAAATACAGATGGTTCATCTTTATCCAAGATCATATAGTTTTATTTTTCCACAGCCGCAGCCACAGATGGTGCTGTTTACACCAGTAGATACAAATGCAGTGCTGATATTATGCTTTTTATAGTGCCCTAACTCACATGAGCATTGAGCAGTAGGGCTTTTCAGGGTCCCTTGAGTATAATTCGATGGCAGTATATCGAACCCACGATGGTGACGTGACGCCTTCTCATTGGATATAAAAAGGTGAAAACGTTTTGTTTTCTTTCTTTTCTGTATACACTTTGTTTTTATTAATAGAAATAGGAAGGTGGTGGTGTGGTGCCTCTGTGAATTTGGATTTTGTAGGCAATTTCTTTCCTACATTATTTATCCCTCCCATCATGATCAAGGCCAAGCAGTAAAGTGTGGGGATGATTAACATGTTGCTATCATTCACCTATTATATACCAAGCATATGTTGAAATATTAGATGTGGTAATTGACAATCATGCATCAACTGTTGAAATTTTGAGAAACTTGAGATTACTGTAGACCATAGATCAATGAGCTAGAGATCACATGGGTATAACTCAAATAATTAGAGTAACTAGTGGCAAATGATTATTACTTTTTCCCAAAGTACAAATCAAGTTGTTTAAAATTCATGCTATTTAACTTGATCGATCACTCATTTTGAGAATGAAAATATGTGATCTGTCACTTAAATTATAAGCGATTATATCAATATATAGCCACGTAATTTGTTTATCTTGAATTGTATATGAGGGAAAGGAATTGCAAGGGCCCAACCCTCTTATTTTTCAGTGGTGAAAACTTGTCCGCATGCTTCTTTTTCCCTAAACAAAATGGGGTTTTAAAGTGAGGAATCCTAAGTATAAACCCTAAAGCCAAAATTTCTTTTTCTTTCTTAGTGCTCAAAAGCAAGAGGTTTGGAGGTGTAGGGAGCAGAATCTAGCTCTTTACCTACTCTTTTTCTTGCGGAATTTTCAACTTTTTGAGGCCAATGACAAAGATAGAGGACCCTAAATATTCATCCTTTAAAGGTCATCTTTCGTTGTAAAAACCATATGCTCGTGGGGTTTCTGCAAAAGTCCATAGGCCCCTTAAACTAAAGGGTTCAAAAGCTAGAATGATGCTGAATATTTCAGGTATCAGATATGGGTTTTGATTTTATGCTGAATGCAAGACACCACCATTCTCAAGTCCTTGAAATACTCATTGTCCCCATCCCCCATGTAAAAGAATTAAATCAATTAAAAGAAAATTGTTCAAATTAAAATAGAAATTTAGGAAATCGGACAAAATTGCTGAAATTATCAGTTTTTCAGTATATCAGTATGTTATCGATAAGTCATTAATATGTCATCGGTCAGAATTAAAATTTGATTTTGATCATTTAAGCCAATTTTTCAAGAAAACTTGATCGAATACCCCTCCAACACCTGTAAAATTCATGCATGTGTCTCTTCAAAATGATCTTCCAGCTCAATCGAACAGATGGCATGCAGATATATGTAAAAGTCGTATCTGTATGGAGTGGCCTAGTGCATGTGTTTGGCTTTATTTTTACAACTTGATAAAATCAAAATTGGAGAGGACTCTTTGGATGCCAAGAAAAGAAGTTGAAAGGGGTAGGAGCTGATGTACGAAGGCCGGTTAGCTATTATCGAGGGAGCGTGTATGTCTGATATTTTTTTTCTTCTTTCTTTTGCTTTTTTGATAGTGCCTGGAGCTGGACCTCCATTTTCAAGAGTGGAGACAAAAGGGTCGTCTGTTTAATCATCAATATACATTAAACAGCTACCATCTCTTCGTTTAGATCATATCATGCATATGCATCTTATTAATTATATATGTACACATAACATAACACATTTTTGTTTTCTTGTCATAATTTAATCAAAAGCAAACAAAATGTCTTTTGCTATAGTCGAAATTAAGGAGCATGTACTGAGGCATGATTGTCTCAAAACCTTATCAACAATGCATGTTAACAGACTGACAATTTAATGTGTCGTAGTAAGTGATAAAAGAAGTTATCGCACATATGAGGTTAAACAACTCACTGGACAAGTAGATTGCACAAAAAATTTGTTGAGCCATGGTCATCTCAAAACCCTAATCAACAATGCATGTTAACATTATAACATGTCATATATATTGTGTGCCCAAATGAACTTATCATACATGTGAGGCTAATTAAGAAATCACTAGACAAAATAGATTGCATAAAAAAATACATTCAGCCATGATGTCTCAAAACCCTATTCAACAATGCATGTAAACAATCTAACAATCTCACTTGTCATATATAATGTGACAAAAGAAACTTATCATACATATGAGACTAATTAATAAAGGGAGTTTTAACGAAACACTCTTGGTCTTATTCATTTTCTCTAAAAAATCACTCATGATACTATTCGCTTACAACACCTCTATGTTCTTTTGATTAAAACTTAAAGTTTTCAAATTTTTTTCATTAGTTTTCCTATTAATAAATCACTGGACAAATAAATTGCATAAAGAATACATAACCAAGTACGAATGGAAAATGTGACTTGAGTTTAGTAAGTCGTGTGCCTTAGCCGAAAAGGACGTTAGCCGAAAGCTTCTTCTACTCAGACTACATTAAAAGAATAAGCAAGACAAAGACAAGATTAGAAAATTGCCTAATTATGTTTAGGTGTAGAACACCGACTGTGAAAGGTTGTGGTCGTTGAAATTTTTTAGGGGTAAAGGCATAGATCCCTTTTATCTTGGCTGCAAATTGAAATATGTGCCCCTCATGGTTAATGACAATTAAAACGATAATTCAAATCTTTCCTGTTTTAATTTCGTATTAGTTTCTTTATCCTCATGAACATATTCTAGCTACTTCTTAAGTGGCATAGCAGTTCCCCTCTCTGTCTTTGCATGTGGGAATATGTTACAGAAAGAAAAAGAAAAAGGGTGAATGCATATAAACAATTGATTCTAGTGCATTCCACTTCATTAACCCATACGGAAAGAAGAAACAAAAAAATCTTTAAAGTTTTTACCAAAAATAAAATCTTTAAAGCGAAACATCAAGAGTATGACAGAAGATTTGTATCTCAACCGATTAAGAATTCACTTGAAATTTTGTATTCAACTCTTCCTTATCAAAATATTGATTTTAAAAAAGAATCATAAAAAAATGAGGAAAAAAAACATAATGTAGGGTTTGGAATTGGATGTGAACTTATCCATAGGCCAACAATCGCTAATTGGGGTGGATGCTTTTGTTTAGCAGAAAGCTTCCTCTAGAATGTTTAATTGATTAATGCAATTAAGTTGAAAAGAAAGTACACATTATTTGAGGATGAACATGTTTAATTTGTAGACACACTTTTTAATTAGCATTAGGAATTAATACGAAGCACTTCTCTCTATGTTAATTGCCTTTTCCCATTTGACTGTCTCCTCCCAACGTGCTGTAAACTAGTAATTTAGAACTTTTGTGGTTTAAGCAAAGTACAATAACGTGTAGGATCCAAAACTTTATTATTTTAAAGGTAAAAAACTTTGTTATTTTCATTTTATTTTATGTTTTTGGAGTTTCCATTTGTATCCAAAACTTTTCACACTACCACTTATTTTGCACACACAATAATATATATTTTCTTTGGTTTTATTTCGTTAAATTTTTTTCTTCTATGCTACGATCATGTAGAAAAACTTGTGTAGAGGACCGGCGTCATTGATATAGTAACTCTAAAATAAGTACGGAATATTAAAGTGGACTTATTCTCAACATGAAGAAAATTGAGGTTTTACTATACAATCAATTGACAACATAGAGAGTAACTTAACTTATAAATCTATGCAAGGTCCATCCTCTCATCAATTTAGGATTTATTTTCAACACGCCCTTCACGTATGGTGAATTTTCAAGTCGAATACTTGGACAACACAAACGGGATGGCGTGGAGTGCGTGGTCATTGAGCTTCACACGTGGGACAATCTGCTATAATATTGAGGTTCCACCATAAAACCAATTGGCTGTATAAAAAAATAACTCAATTTAAGTATATGACCATACAAGATCTCTTCTTCCATTAATGTGAAATTCATTCTTAAAAATTTTAAGTCTGAGAATATCACTAATCAGACAGCCCACACATTATTTTTTCTCCTAAGAGCATCTTCAAAGGAAATGTCAAAAGATAGATGTCAAATGTTAATTTGATGGCTGATGTGGCAATGTCAAATTTTCTCTTTTTCCAACCGATATGTTTATTTGTTATAAATGATATTTGTAGGACCCATTTTAAAAAGAAATCAATTAAAATACATTTTCAAGATCTATAATTGATGCATTAATAGGGTCTACATAATAAAATAATTAAAAAAAATTGGCATCACCTTTTCTTATATGTCAGATTTGATATATGAAAACTCATATGTCAATCCACGTAGGATTGACATATCGGTTGGAACTCATTCCTACTTTCAAATTTGATTACATGAAATTTCACTTAGAATTTGACATCTCTTTGAAGATGATCTAAGGTGAATTTCCAACCACTCCGACCAGGTTTTGTAGTAGTTCAATCAAACAGCCATAGAGGCCCATAAGATCTGAAACCCAAGCGTAAGCCAGCGATCTTAAAATACTTGCCCATTACAATTCGACGACAAAGCCGACCAGCCCAATTCAAACAATACTGCTCTGGTTTTGATTTCGTTAATCATTACTCCATTCTGGTTGTCGTCGTGTACTCCTTAACAATGGCGCTCCACACACCCTGTGGCTGTGGCCCTCTCGTTTCGAGTCCAGCACTCACTTCTCCCTCCAAAACCCCAATGTCCACCGTTATTCATATTCTTCGTCCGCCACTAAAACCCATATTCAGAAACTCCGCCGTAAAGCCGCCGAGAGCTACGGCGGCGACGCCCCACAAGTATGTTTATCCTGACCCAATTCCCCAGTTCGCAGAATCTGTAAGTATGTTTGAAAGTTTATGCCTTTTTTGCGTGGAGTTGATCTGAATGCATGTTTGTGTGGTGTAATTGGCTCGACTTGTTTGTTGCAGGAGACTCAGAAGTTCAGGGCAGAGCTTTCCAGGAGGTTACTTAAGGAGAAGGAGACTTTTGGGCATGACCTCCATAGTGTGACAGACGTCTGTGCAGAGGTATGCCATTCAGATTTCTTAAGGGGTTTTCTTTTCGCGTTTTCTCTGGTGAACAGTTGATTGATAAAAATGATAAATTGGGTCGTGTAATTTGAGGGAGTTGTGTCCTAACGTAACAAACCATATGCTGCCATGTTAGCTTCTCAGATGAATATGATTTAGCGTAGTTATGAATTTGAGGGAAGCTAATAGAATGCCATAGTTTTCACCAATTTGGAGTTACAAACGATTGATGCGCGCTTAACGCTTGTAGCTCAAGTGGATAAGATCATTCACCACGCCGCAACCACAGGCCTAAGTTTGAAACTTTGGATCCCTTACCCAATTTTGCTTGTATAATAAAAAGGGTAATGAACAGTGAATATGTACATGAGTCTATGAGCGCTATCTAGTACTGGAAATAGGGCTTGGTTGTGAACTTCTGGTGCACTCAAAACTCTCTAGGGCAAAATTAATGGGCTGGGACTTCAGATTCCAGCCCATTCTAGTGAGAATTGAAGATAGAATATAATTATGATACGAGAACATTCGGATTCTGCATCATAGAGACGTGATTGATTGCAAGTGGGTTCTTTTCTTCATGTTTGGTTTACATTTATTATTCTGGACTTCCTGGTGGCCGGTGGAGACGTAGATTTTGATTACCTATTTGACATGTGGTCCTAGCATTCATGGCATCTGTGGTCTGTGATCTGCGTGTTGGATTTGATTTCTGACTCGCTTATGCCTAGGTCTAGTGACTAGTCACCTAAGTTTTCCAACCCTGGGAATATGTGATTTGTGAAGATTTGAAAAACTGTGTACTTTATTACACAAGTAATGTGATAATTATGTACAACTATGAACAAGGACCTGTAATCTTAAACTGACCCTTCATTCTAAGAGGAGTGCATTTTTTGGGTCACCACATTACAAGCGTATGGATTGTCGTTAGTGTGATTTAACGGCAATCAATGTGGTGGGGAAAAATGTTTCCTTCGAAGAGTGTATGGCAACAATGTAATGGACAAAGTATGAAATAGAATTGGTTATCAGACGAGCCCTAGTTTTGAAGCTGTGATGTCTTTTGGAATGATGGTTTTATTGGCACCGAAAATATTGATCTGGAACCCCTCTCTCCCTTTTAATTTCAAATTCAAGCCATGGCCGGCTGGAGGGGGAAAGGGATGAGGGATTCCTTTTCAAACTTTAATTTTTTTTCCCAATTGTATGATAAAGATTAATACTGGGGGGCCTAAACAGTTGTAACTTTTTTGGTGCAAGACAACCCTTTATGTGAATCAGATGTTTCCTTTCTTTTCTAATTTCTATGGCGTGTGCGTGAGCCCGTGAGGCTATGAGTTTTGCCTGACTTGTAAAACAGTACAATAATTGAGCCTTTGGACAAATATCTGACCTCACTCCCCTGCACTATTTTCCAGACAGCTTCCATCAAATAGTTCTTACCATCTTTGCACGTTTACATTCTGGCAAATGTTGTCTTATTCCTACCTACAATATCAATATGTGGTGCAATTAAACTCGGGTACATAAGGTAGAACACATCCGTTGTAGCCAATGTGGTTACGCTCACTTCTGCAAAGTTGAAGTTGCATTACTATTTGAATCACTCAGAATTCAATTAACTAATTTAACCTGTTGTTTCAAACCAGATATTCAGTGAATTCTTGCACAGGGAGTATGGAGGGCCCGGGACATTGTTGTTAGAACCTTTCACTGATATGTTGGTTGCTCTGAAAGAAAAGGAATTGCCTGGAGCACCTTTGGCTGCAAGAACATCTCTGTTATGGGCTCAAAGCTACCTCGATCGAGACTGGGAAATTTGGAACTCGAAAACACCGAAATGATGTATCATTTTTGTAATCCACACATTTAATTTTTGGTTTTGTATTTCTCCAGATCATTTATATTTCAAACACAAAAAAATGGGGAAGAGACCCATTGGCTACCAGGAAACTCACACTTCTAATACAATGTCAGATTCAGTGCTTTTTTTTTCTGTGTGTTGCTATACAGATGGATTATTGCTTTCAACATGGGATGAATCTTTTTTTTTTTTTTGGGGGGGGGGGGGGGGGGGGG
>JADOBS010302356.1:0-13927 GCA_015708375.1 Cydonia oblonga | reverse complement strand
TTATTTAACCTTATGACTGTATCTAACTTTCGAGTTAGATTGTCTACGTACCCTCCAAAGAGATCGAACCAATTATATATCACCATTTTGTTAAACTCAAAATAGAAATCTTGTGTTTGCAATGATACTTTCAAAATTTCTCATTCAATTCTCATTTTCATTTCTTAGGTCGATTTGTTGGATTTATTCAATATAAATCAACCATAAATGGTCTACTATATGTAATAGGAATGTATAGGTTGGAAATTAGTTGAGTTGCGATTTGATATCCTTATATCAATCCTACATTAAGTGTCTTACATTATAAGTAGGTTTTTGATTGAATCCTTAATAATATATATGATTATGATATTTTACTTGAGAGCTAAGAAAGGAGAGTTGTAACTTTCCCTTATGGACGGAATCTTAAACTTTTGGCTAGTATATAAACACCGGTCCCTGCTAACCCTAGACACGACAACTAAGGCTTCCCATAAAGCATTATCATAAGGCTAGGAGTTTACAAAAGAGTTGGTGTTCTTGCTGGTCACGACAAACGTATAAGCTTGGAGTTTCATCGATCACGTATTGCTTGCATGGTTGATGCATCTTCGACAAGTAAGAGTTTCATATAAGTTCACATATATATATTTCTGTATCTTGTGTTTTAATCATACAAACATTACGGATAACAATTGGTATCAAAGCCACGTTTGGATGGTTAAAACCATTAAGATTGATATCATATGTGGGTTTTGAATGGAAAGCATACAGCATAAAATTTCTTAACATGCATAAAATATATACCCTTTTCGTAGTTCATGTTAATTTTGAATTGTTCTGCATGATTGTTAGTACTTCGGTGCTTATAAAGTTAAAGATGATCAGCGTCTACATAATTCAATTAATCATATATTCAAGCTACAACCGTTTATCATGAAAGATTGAATCATGTAGTCAAGGTAGCTGTTCATAAAATTGCTTTCAGTATATGATATAGAGACTATTCATCTTGCTCACAAGTGTTGATTGTTGTTTTCTAGATCATATGTGAATGGAATGACATGATTCATGCGCCATATCAGTTATGGGGTTCTCATCTTGCTCACAAGTGTTGGGAATTGGCATGAAGGAAACTGGTGTAGCGCATAAGTCAGTGTCAAAAGACACATTGATTCATCTTGCTCATAAGTGTTGAATCAATTCCGTTTTTATAAAGTTTTGGGATTGTTTTAATCAATGCATGCATGTTCTATGTATATTCAGTGATGAATGTTGTGAACACTGTTCAAACCCTAAGTGGAACAAACTACAAAAAGTGCAAACAAGACCTTGAGATCTGTCTAGGGCTAATGGATTTAGACATAGCAACAAGAGAGAAGCCTCCTCCAGAACCTGCTTTTGATGCTACAATTGATGTCAAAGAAAAATATGAAAAATGGAAGAAGGCTAATCGAATTGCTCTCTTGGTGATTAAGAGATCTATGTCTGACACAGAGAGAGGTGGCATCCTTGAGTCCGAGAGTGCTAATGAGTTCTTGGCATCTATTGATGAGAAGTTCAAGGAATCAAATAAGGCAGAAACTGGTAATCTCATGAATGAACTCATGACTAAAAGGTATAATGGTATGGGGTGTGTTAGGGAACATATATTAGAACTGCTAGATATTGGTGCTAAATTGAATGCTCTCAAAGTCCCTATGAGTGATCGTTTTTTAGTTCATGTGGCTCTTAACTCACTACCGAATGAGTATTCGCAATTAAAGAGCACATACAATGCACAAAAGGAGAAGTGGAGCCTCAATGAACTAATTGCAATTTGCGTGCATGAGGAGCAACGCATAAGGCATGAAAGTTTTGAAAGGAAGGTGAACATGATAATTGATCACTATAACAACACTGCAAAACATGAGCATAACAAAGTGGGATCACATCATTCCAAAATTGGTGCGAGCAAGGGGTTCAAAGCTGCTAAGGGCAAATGTTTCTTTTGCAAGAAATCTGGGTATATGAAGAGACACTGCCAGAAATACAAAAAGTGGGTTGATAGTGGTAAAGGAAAAGGTAATGTTATGATTTTTAAAGGTGAAGTTTTAGTTTGTTTTGAAACAAATAATGTTGAATATGCTAGAGATTCTTGGTGGCTTGACAGTGGTGCTTCAATACACGTGACAAACTTTTTACAGGGCTACATAAGCAAGAGAGTGGCAAGAAGGGATGAAGTCTCAGTGATCGTTGGGAATGGAGGAAGAGCTGCTGTTGAGTTTATTGGAACAGTTAGAATAAAGTTAGAGTATGGTTTTACATTAGACCTTGAGAATGTGTGCTATGTACCTTAAATCCGAAGGAATTTAGTATCTGTTAGTCAGCTAGTCATGAAGGATTTTGTATTTTGAATAAATAACAGTGGTTTTTCGATTTACAAAGACTCACAGATTATTGGGAATGGTTTGCACATTGGTGGCATGCTTAGATTGAATTGTAATGAATCGAACCGTGTGGCGTTTTTGATAGGTCAGAAAAGATTAAAGCAAAATGAGATTTCTTCCACTCTTTGGCACAAGAGGCTAGGGCACATTTCTATTGAAAGAGTAAAGAATCTGAGTAAAAGTGGCATACTTCCACCACTTGAATTTGATAATCCAGTCATATGTATCGAATGCATTAAAGGAAAAATGGAAAATACACACAAGAAAGATGCAACCAGAAGCAGTGGATTACTAGAGCTTATACACACTGACATATGTGGCCCTTTCTCTACTCCTACTTATAATGGTCATAAGTATTTCATCACGTTCATAGACGACTATTCAAGATAGTGCTACTTATTTTTGCTTATTGAGAAGTCCAGTGCCCTAAGTTCTTTTCAAATTTACAAAGCAGAAGTTGAAAAACAGTTGGATAAGAAAATCAAAACGGTGAGATCTGATCAGGGTGGTGAATACTATGGAAGATACACTGAACATGGAAGGAATCCAGGACCTTTTGCACTTTATATGCAAAGTGAAGGAATCGTAGCTCAATATACAAATCTTGGAACACCACAACAGAATGGTGTCTCTGAAAGAAAAAATCATACACTGAAGGATATGGTTAGGAGTATGATGAGCACTACCAACTTGCCATTGTTTCTGTGGGGTGATGCAATTAAAATTGCGAACTATATCTGTAATAGGGCACCAAGCAAGTCTGTCACTTCAACACCTTTTGAACTTTGGAACAATAGGAAGCCTAGCTTGTTACATTTGAGAATATGGGGATGTAAAGCAGAAGCAAGGGCATATAATCCTCAGGAAAGGAAGTTAGACCCAAAAACTATAAGTTACTATTGCATTGGTTATCCACCAAGAACCAAGGGATATAGATTTTATTGTCCTGGAAATTCTATGCGTTTCATTGAGACAAATAAAGTGAAGTTCATAGAAGAAATGACAGGAGTCTTAAATCAAAGTTTGGTTTTCGAAGAATAAGATGAATCTAATTTAGAAGAAAATATAGAAGACATTGGTGTTGAAACTTCAAACACAAGTCACAGTCTTCCCTTGACATCAGTTACTGACCATACTAAAAACATTGTGCAAAGTGATTTTATGGATACTACTGTTGATACCTTAGGCAACGTGGAAGAACAAAATGTCGCAAATGATGCTCCACATGAACCAATTCAAGTTACAGAACAAAGTCTTGGAGTTCTCGCACCTATGCTTCGAAAATCTACAAGACTGAAGAAATCAGCAATCTTAGACGATTTTATGTTATATTTGAGTGAGGCAGATATTAAGATTGGTGAACCTGTAACATATAAGGAGGCAATAATTGGATTGCCAAGAGAAGAATGGGTGAAGGCCATGAAAAGTGAACTTGAATCCATGAAAAAGAATAAAGTGTGGGAACTTGCAGTGTTACCAAAAGAAGCAAAACCAATCGGATGTAAGTGGGTGTATAAGACCAAGAAGGACTCCAAGGGAGAAATTGAAAGATTTAAGGCTAGACTTGTAGCCAAGGGATACACTCAACAAGAGGGAATTGATTACAATGAGACATTTTCACCAGTCTCAACAAAAGATTCTTTTAGATTCGTGATGGCTTTGGTGGCTCACTATGATCTTCATTTACATCAGATGGATGTAAAAACTGCATTCCTGAATGACACTTTGGAGGAAGAAATTTATATACGTCAACCTGAGGGATTCATTGATGCAGATGGTCAGGAATTGGTCTGCAAACTTAGGAAATCGATTTATGGCCTAAAACAAGCATCAAGGTAGTGGTACTTCGAGGTTTGATGAAGTAATGCAATCACATGGTTTCACTAAGAATTCAGAAGATGAATGTGTATATTTTAAATCCAGTGGGAGACACTTCACCATATTGGTGCTATATGTGGATGATATCCTCAAAGCTAGCACTGATTTGACCTTGCTGCATTAAACCAAATTAATACTCGGTGACAATTTTGAGATGAAGGATATGGGTGAAGCAACCTATGTCTTGGGGATAGAAATAACTCGTGACAAAGGAAGAGGTTTGCTTGGAATATCACAGGAATGATATATTGACAAGATACTCAAGAAGTTCAATATGTCAACTTGCAGTGGTTGTGATGTGCCAATGACTAAAGGAGACAAGTTGAGCAAGCTGCATAGTCCTCGAACTGAAGCTGAAAAACTTCAAATGGATGACAAATCGTATGCTTCAGTTGTAAGGAGCTTAATGTATGCACAAGTATGCACAAGACCTGACATTGCTTTTGCATTAAGCTTGTTGGGGAGATATCAATCGACTCCTGGACATGCTCATTAGATTGCAGCAAAGAAGGTGCTTAGATATTTGCAGAAAACCAAAGACTATAAGCTGGCTACTGTGATTCAGATTTTGCAGGATGTCAAGACTCACTGAAGTCTACCTCTAGCTATATTTTTATGATGGCAGGATGAGCAATCTCATGGAAGAGTATGAAACAGAAAAATGTAGCTACCTCTACCATGATGGCTGAATATATGGCTTGTTACGAAGCTACTTCTCAAGCAGTTTGGATTGGAAATTTCATAGAGGAAATGAAGGTTCTCGATATTGTCACAAATCCGATAAAAATATTTTGTGACAGTACTGCTGCAATTTTCTGCTCCAAGAACAACAAGAGATCTTCTGGGACTAAGCACATGCATCTTAAGTATAAGTTGGTTAAAGAAAAGATTAAGCAAGGGTTCATAAAGATTAGCTATATTGATACTGAATCAATGCTTGTGGATCCTTTGAATAAGCCACTTTCAGTCATGTCTTTCAAGAACCATGTAGAAAATATAGGATTGATCTCGAACTTAGATATGATGAGTTAGTGGGGAGTAGAAAGCTGGTTTTTAGCTGCAGTAAAATAAGTGAGCTAAACTCACTGAGTTTTGAGTTTTGAGATGTGGTTTGTTTCCGAGTTTCGGTTTGAATAAAGGTTGTTTTTAATTATTTGTGTTCACATGATGCATGCATATTTAAATTTTGACACAAGTTTATTTAGGAATAATAAAAGTTTGCGTTGGCAAACATGCAAAATGCATGAAAAGCATAACGTGTCATTTTAGAATGATAACAGGTTTGCATTGGCAAACATGTAGACTGCTTAAAAGCATAAGCGTGACTTTGGAATGGTAAAGAAGTTTACATTGGTAAACATATAGACCGTTTAAAAGCATAAGGTCTGACTTATGAAAGTTACGATAAAGTGGACCTGAGATGATACAGAGTAAGACAGTTCTTGAGTTAAATCCATCTCTAGATCATAATCTGATGGTTTTCATGTGAATGGTTGACTCAATGTATGTGATTATGAAGGTTCTAAGATGAAATATCTTTACATCCTTGTTAGTTCTGCATTGAGAAGTCCATTTGACAGAAATTTGAATTAAGGATGGAATTAGATCGCAGTAATATGGCCATTAAAGAAACAATGATCTCCGACGTATGTTTTGAAGCATTATCATTACAATTAGTAGACCAAGTGGGAGAATGTTGGATTTATTCAATATAAATCAACCATAAATGGTCTACTATATGTAATAGGAACATATAGGTTGGAAATCAGTTAAATTGCGATTTGATATCCTTATATCAATCCTACATTAAGTGTCTTACATTATAAGTAGGTTTTTGATTGAATCCTTAATAATATATATGATTATGATATTTTACTTGAGAGCCAAGAAAGGAGAGTTTTAGCTTTCCCTTATGGACGGAATCTAAAACTTTTGGCTAGTATATAAACACCGGTCCTGCTAACCCTAGACACGACAACTAAGGCTTCCCATAAAGCATTGTCGTAAGGCTAGGAGTTTACAGAAGAGTTGGTGTTCTTGTTGGTCATGACAAACGTATAAGCTTGGAGTTTCATTGATCGCGTATTGCTTGCATGACTGCTGCATCTTCGACAAGTAAGAGTTTCATATAAGTTCACATACTTGCATGGTTGTTGCATCTTCGACAAGTAAGAGTTTCATATAAGTTCACATATATATATATATATATATATATATATATTTATGTATCTTGTGTTTTAATCATACAAACATTACGGATAACACGATTATGCCGTAATAGACATTTGCTTCAACAATAATATATCCAAACCAAAATCAAGTTTACTCCAATTTCTTCAAATACTTGAACCCAGACAAAATCTAATTAGAATTTCTTCATTTTCTATACAACTCCTACATGCAAACAACCTTAACTTTTGATTCACAATTCGTAATTTCTTATAAAGCTTCACCACCAAATCTTCCCAACGTCAAACATATAGCCATCAGTTTCTTCCCAACAGCATCATCATACCAGGCAATTGTGTTCCTACTTCTTATGTCCAACCAACTCCATTCATGCATAATGTACAATAAAGAAACTTAATTTCTATTCAATCATCCTTATTAACTAAAACCCAATTGCAAGTATAAAAATCCATATAAACTTCACCTATCAGTTTGTAGAAAATTAAACCAGAAAAGAGAGGTAACAAAGCAAAATTAATCCACACCTGAACCGAAGCACGACCTTCCTCCGAAACAACAACATGAGCAATCCAAGTAATGGAAGAATGGTGCCAATTCATACTCAGATTGCAGGTGACTCCAGAAGCAATAACGGCAATTCCGTCGTCTCTCAGCTCGAAATGTTGAATTTTCGAATCGCCAGTCCCGTCCCACTCTAAGATATTGTTCCCAACTTTACCACATGCCAAATCCGTCAGATATGTGATTTTACCACAAAAGACCTTAGTATTAATTAGAGTAGGATAATTCTATTTAAACCCACCAATGTCGGATTTTAACACTTCCCCTCACATGTAACCTCTATTTAAACTCATTGGGTTTCTTCGAATCCACACCGATGTGGGACTTTAACACGAAACGCTACGGACCCACATAGATTCCATAGATAGTGACGTTGAAGCATTTCCTAGAACGGGATTCTCTTGGATTTCGAAGTTTTGGGGAGCTGGAGTGGGATTATTGAGGAAAAGGCATGAGTTACGGTCAAGACCGTAAGAAAATCGAGACCCCTTTTTGGGAGGTGATGATGGAGGTGAAGGCTTGGTCGGCGGCTTCCCCCCTCCCCCAAAACCAACCTAACCGCACGCACGGAGGAAGAAGAGGAAGCTGTTGGCTTCCAGAAAATTCCTTCTAAAATTACCAAATTGCCTATTGTTTAGAAATTTCTCCTTTGAATTCCAAATTCCAATCCATTTGCGCTCGTACGTTCCAACCGGTACTTTTCAAATAAAATAAGATGTTGAGAACGTGTCTCATGCTCAAAGGTTCAACAAAAATGAAATTTATCCTTCTATGGGCTTTTTCCACATTAATATGAACTATTTTACTTGAAAAATTAAAGACGGGTTATGACATCCATTGCAGCAATTGATGAAGAAAAAACCAACGTCCAATATTTCTCTTAATTATTATTTCGTCAGTTTCAGTAAAACAAGCATCCTTCATTTCCATTGCTAATTAAAACCTTACTTTCATCTTACTTGGCCAACTAATTTGATTCTTTCTAAAGCCATAAACTACAACAAATATGCAAAAGTTATAACAAGTAATATCATATTATTAATTTGTAAAATGCAACTTATTATTCGGGTATAATACAATGACTAACTGAGGATTTACAATGTATTCTGTTGCATAAAAGTACATCAAGTTGACATTCTATTTCTTCGCAGACTGTAACACCGGGATGCTTTGTTCATCTCTAAAGAAATTATCAGGATCGACTGAAGTCTTTATTTGAACAAGTCTCCTAAAGTTATCCTTAAAGTACTTTAAACCCCAAGTGCTTGCTTGTGCATAGCTTGTATTAGCATCCTTGTTCCTCCCCAAGTCAAGATCCCTATAATTCAAATAGGCAGCTCTTGGGGACTTTGAAACATATGGTGTCATGTACTCATACACCCTTCTCACCCCGCTAATATGCTCTTCAGTTTCTTTGTCATCAACCCAATTGTCGACATACTGGATCTCAAACAAATTTCCTTTTCTATGTGGGAAAGGAATTTCCCAATCATAAATCTCACTCATTCTTCCACCGTAAGGTGTCAGTATCAACAGTAATGAATCCAATTCAAGCATTGTTTTCCATAAACCTTCTAAGGCAGCTTCTGAAATAGGTTCAGTCACAAAATCTGATTTGTTTTTGAAGAACACCCTCGATTGTTGAGTCCGCTGAAGCAGAACTTGTGATTCGTTTATCGCGATGCCAGCAACGTATAGAGCGGACTCAATCCAACTCATTTCATTGAAGGTGGACTGGTCTAAATTTAACTCGGGGAAATTTTCTTGCATCCAAGGGAGAAGTTTCTCAACAGTCTCAAAAGCCACGAGCTGGAACGTAACTTGAATAGTTTTTCCACCATTTGCACCAGTTCCATTTGCAACTTGGATAAATAAACGCAGGAAGTACTGTTCAGGCATCCTATCAGCTATAGCTTGCCATTTGGAAACAAGATTGGTTGCACCTTGTTCTATGGTCTTCGATTCCATGTAGCCTGTTACAATTGGAGGAACAGGAACCAACCTAAGTTTCCAGGACAGGATGACTCCAAAGTTTGAGCCTCCACCACCTCGAATTGCCCAAAAGAGTTCTTTTCCCATGGATTTTCTGTTAAGAATTCTTCCGTTAACGTCGACAATCTTAGCATCAAGGACATTGTCAGCTGCTAGACCGTATTGCCTGCACAAGGTACCATGTCCACCTCCACTAATATGTCCTCCCACACCAATAGTTGGACATGTCCCTGCTGGAAAGCCATAGAGTTTACTCTTTTGTGCAATTGCATAGTACAACTCTCCGAGAGTAGCACCTGACTCAACCCAAGCCCTCTCCTTCTTTATGTCAATATCAACGGATCGAAGATTGAAAAGATCAATGATGATGAAAGGAGATTTGGATACATAAGATAGGCCCTCATAGTCATGGCCTCCACTTCGGGTTCTTATTTGTATGCCCACTTTCTTGGCACATACCACAGCGGTTTGAACATGAGAGTATTTATGAGGAGTAATGATAGCTTGTGGTTTCGGTGTTGATGTGTTCAAGAATCGGAGATTCTGTATGGAAGATTGCAACACTAGGGTATAGTCTGAAGAGCTTTCGGTGAGGATGATTTTGCTTGTTGAGTTCGAATGTATGCGGGAGGAAAAGCATTGAACAAAGCTTTCCGAAATCGAGTTTGAAGTTGTAGAACAAACTGAGTTTAGAAGGAAGAAAAGTAGTAGGGGAACGAGTTTTATGTGTGAGATCTCCATCCTTATTTGTTGAAATGGTATGAGATCTGAACTCACTTATATAGGTAACTATGAGTTGGAAGAATTGAAAAGATATATAGGTAGACTTTTCATAATCGTTTGCCTTACAAAAGACTTTTCATAGCAGCGAACTGCAAATTGGATTTTGGCTTCAAATAATCCTCCGCTCTTTTCTTATTTGCCCTTAAATCAGCATCATGTGATACACACATGTAATCTGGACGGAATATGTAACAAAGTTGACAAAATTGACAATTGCTCTATATTTTGACAAGTTAAAGGACTAATGGTCATAAATTTTTGGTTCATAGA
Source organism: Cydonia oblonga (assembly GCA_015708375.1). Taxonomy (NCBI): domain Eukaryota; kingdom Viridiplantae; phylum Streptophyta; class Magnoliopsida; order Rosales; family Rosaceae; genus Cydonia; species Cydonia oblonga. The sequence continues at coordinate 3,845 of JADOBS010302356.1, read as the reverse complement.
TTAAAGCTCCAATTGGGTTGAAAGTTCAGGAACCTTTGCTCCAATTTTCTCTTCATTTTGTGGTGGTGCAGTTGTTTTCTTTGTCTGTCATTTTATTATGTTGTTAAAATGAATTAAGAGGAAAACCGTGAAGCTAAATATAAATTGTAGCATTGAATCATTCTCTTTATTTTTTAGTTAAATTTTAGGGGTTTTCTTAAAAAAATATACTTCAAGTATACTCTCTAGTTTAAGGAGTAATAAAACTTGTGCACCTATATGAATAAAGTTTTTTCTTTAATATTATTAAAATATTGGTAACTCCTCTCACACTTTCCATTTTATAAGAGGTTGACGCAGCTTAAAGAGGTGGTCGGGCAGTTGACCAGACCCTATCACATACCGACAGCAAGCAAGAGCTGTGCCAGCTTACCCGAAAAATTTCATTATTGTCACCCCAAATGCTACTACCTCTTTGCTAAGCGCATGAATGCTTGATCGAGAAAAGCAAGCAAAGAAGTAGCAGGATGCGGAATCGTGACTATTTAAATACAAAGGGAGGGAAGGCACAAGGGGAGGAAGGGGAGGAAAGAAAAAAAAGGGAGACAAACCTACTCCGCTCCCTTCCCACTCTCAAGATTTAGGAGCTCCTAGAAAAATTCCTATCTTAGAAGATTGAGGATACATGGTTATTGATGTGCCGTTTAGCTACCCGTCAGAGCCATTACCCCAATCTGTGCAATGAATGTTAGTGGCTATTTTCAGTTTTTCTTGGTAGTGAATTTCAAGTTGTTCTTGTAGTGAATTTCAAGGTGTGCACCAAACTGATCAATAGAAAAGAGATGAACTGATGAAGAGGTTAGTGAATATGAGTTGACGAAGGGATTAGTGAAGTCTTTTCACAAGAGCGTGAGAAATATTTGACGTTGAGCGTTGAGTTGTTTGCAGTGTTCTAAAAATCGGCCTAGGCGTTAGGTGGTGAAGATCTGCCGCGATTTAAGGCAAATCATTTCGAAAAATTGGTCTGGAGCTAGGCGGTCCTAGGTGGCTCCTAGGCGGATTTTCCTTTTTTTGGGAGTTTTAACGAAACACTCCCGGTACTGTTCACTTTTAACGAAAATGACATTTTTACTCTAAAAAGTCACTCCTGGTACTATTCACTTACAACACCTTTTTGTCATTTTGATTAAAACTTAAAGTTTTTAAGTCATTTTCATTAGTTTTCATTTTTTAAATTTTTTTATTAATTGTGTGCTTTTTTATTTTTTTTAGTTTCATGGTGGTATACTTATGGAAATTGTGTATCTAATTTGCAAAGGATGGATTGACTACAAATTCATCCAATTGTGAAATGAATTGGACAACTTTTGAGGGGATACATACAAAAAAAAGAATAAACTAGGTACAACAACGTTACATAATTTAGTCTATATCTAATCCAATGCAAAGATCATGAACAAAAAGAATTTTCTATCATCCAAGAATACTCCTCATTATGATTATATGTTTACTGTTTTTTAAATATTGAACTTGTTTGATGGATGTATTTTGTGTATTCTTCTACTTCTATTTTTGCATTTTATTATTCTTTTATTATCCATACAAGTACATTTTTTTTTTTAAGTGTAAATAGGCACTTATTTACAAGATATATATATATATATTTTTTTTTTTGAAGAGATTTACAAGATATATATTAAATTTACATAAATCCGTCTAGGCCGTCTAGGCGCCCGCCTAGGCCCCTCCTAGCCGTTAGGCCCCTACCCCCCGCTCGACAAGCGCTTAACGTTTTTCAGATGCTTGATTGTTTGTTGCGTTAAAGGTCTTTTTTTTCAATATTGTCTGCAACTTTTTATTTATAAGGACGCACATGCTCGACCTGGCTTGATCCTCTTGTAGAATCCAATTGCAACTCTAAGGGCGTGTTTACGTATCCGTAATCGGAATCAAAAGTCGGAGTGGGATTCTGATTAAGAATTATTGTGTTTACTAAAATTTTGGGGATTCAAAATGAGTGGGTCCACTCGAAAGATAGGTATTGAATTCCTGGTTTTGGAGGAATTGAACTCTTGAGTAGGAGGTGTCATTTGAATTTCGGGACAAAGGAGGAATCCAGAATACAATTTTCTATCCATTATAACCCCATGTAATTCCTAAAAACTCCAAATCTACCACTCAAATCAACAAGCCCATACCTCTCTGCCTGCCTCCCCTTCACCTCCCTGTGCCCAGCGAACCAATCTCAAGAATCCTAGGGTGTCTTCAAATATTGTAGTGAGCTGGTTGTTCTTTGGTTGTGGCATCGTGGTCGTGTGGGGATGGAGGTGCGATGCGAGAGAGAGATCAATGGATGCTTAGGAAATGATGATGAATGATCCATAGAAAATAAAATGGAGGAGAGGGAGGGAGAGAGCGGTGGCGGTAGCGGTTGGTGAGGACTGACGAAGGATGCTGGGGAGAAGAGAAAAGACGTGAAAAATTAGGTTTCAAAAGGTTAAAAACTTGGGCTGCTAGCTTGGAAAGTTATGGGGGTGGGTATAAAAGATTTGTTTGAAAACGTCAAAAAAAAGTTAAAAAATTAGTTTATAAAGAGAGAGAAAATTCAATCATTTATGGGGTTAAGATTGTATGAAAATTAAATTTTAACATAAAATAATTCATTTAGACCAAGGGCAGTTTAGTAATCAAATGGTTTTGATTCCGATTTAGAAGTAAATTGGTAAACAACTTATATGAAACTAACATCATTCCTATTCTGTTTTCTGACAATTTAGTAAACACCTTTCATATGAATCTGATTATGATTCCTCCCTAATCTAATTTCGCATCAATTCAATTCTGCTCATTTTGATTACGAATTAATAAACGAACGATAAGAGTAACTATTTGTGTGCCATAGTCTAAAGCCTATCCTTTAGCTGTTTAACAATAATTTATGTGTCATGGACGAAAGCCTATCCTATAGTTGCTCTTTGGGTAGAATCCTTTAGCTGTTTACCCAAGGACTTTTCCAACATAGGCTAAAGCTTATCACGATCACCACAACATATCAATCACACCACCAGGACTCCAATCCAATTACTTCACGCAATGGTAAAGGAAAATTGCAGGTTGAAAGAAAATTGCAGTCATTGGATGAACATTGGAAGCTTCTACGTGGAAACTTCAAAGTGAAGAAGATTCTGGGATGAAATTTAGCGTATGACATGATTATGTCATGGATACATCAGCAAATAACTCATCGCTTCTAAGATGGCTGCAATGATCAGCTTGTCGCCTACTATTAAGTGCCGCCTTCTCACAGACCAGTGAACTATTTTCTTGGTTTACATATCTGTCCTAGCTTAACCAGAGAATCAACTAGCCGCCCTCAGCTCATTTGAGGTTTAAAGTGTGGCACTTTAGATGATGATTTTCACTCGTGGCTCAAAACGACTTCGTTTTAGACAACGATTAACATAGTAGCATAGATATTATAACACATGGTTCTATATCCGAAATTTACTTCCAACTACACTCTAAAAGCCATCCACCTCTTAGTGCAATAATTGCCCGGGCTATTGGCAATTGACAATTATTGTCTTAGTAAACAAGAATAGTCCGAGTGCATCTCCACCCCGTAACTAAATTGGATGGGCAATTGACATTAATTTTCTTTTATATTAAAAAAATAACATTATGTTTAATTTCAATTAGGACTTTTAACTAATCTCTTCAGGCCAAGTGTTATTATTCGAAATTACAATTCTGTCCCAATCACATCATGGTTGTGCCACGTGGACAACAAAGTCTTTTAGGCTTTTTTTTTTTTTTTTTTTTTTTTTTTTTTTTTTTTTTTTTTTTTTTTTTTTTTTTTTTTTATT
>JADOBS010302355.1:0-13920 GCA_015708375.1 Cydonia oblonga | reverse complement strand
ATATCTTAATGGTGGCCAATCATCAAGACAATTAGATAGTTCAAAGCACAGTAATTAACAATTCAAAACTTGCATGCATAAATTCATAAGTAAATTGAAAAGAAACTACATATTCTTGCTAAGGCTCATGGCCTCGCCCTAGCAAACGAAACTAATTACTAACAACCATAAAACAAAATATTCTTAAGGACATGGATAGAAAACACCTTGAAAATAAACTTGAATTGTCAAAAACTCTCTAAAGCCAAAGTATTGCGTTCTCTCCCCTTTTTAACCCTAATGGCTAAATATCTTATTTATACTAATACAAAATAAAACCCTAAAAGGTCTTAGAATAAAACTAGGAAACATAATAAAATAATAAAACAGAAGATAAAAGGTTTCCTATTTGAACTAAAATTCGGACTTCTTAGAAAATCACACTTTTGACTGACCAAATCAACTCCGATTTGGTCCTAAGATGTCTCTTTTGAAAGCTGGAGACGTCCCCTATAAATCCTCAAAAGGAATCTTCCTCAAAATATACCATCTTGACCTTCAAAATACCCAAAACGTCCAGAAATGTCAATCTGGGAAAGCTGCGCGCTGGGCCTTTATTTCATCGCCACGGTCAAACGGCTTGATAGAAAAATCTGGAATTTTGACACAATCATCTTGAAAGGCACACGAACATCCTCCAATTGGAATCACTCCAAAATTCATTCTTTTGAATACTTTTTGCTCCAAAGAAAGTCAAATGTCCTACATTAGAAATATAATTCAAAGTATCAAAATTCACACATAATAACCAATAAAATATTACTAAGATTAGGGTATAATATATAGTATAATATCGACTCATCAGTAACGCCCATAAAGGGCACATATGGAAACATAGTTGCTGCATTGTTGCCATTGACCTATGAGCACATATGTTGGTGCCCTTTGGCATTAAGGGGCACATATAATTTATTGTGTGCAGTGCCCAATTTTCTTGTAGTGGTAGGTTTTCACGTTGCATGCCTCCACCATCCAACCCATATAGAAGAGGTTGCAAGAAGGAGGAAAGGTACGATCATGTCGTAAATTAAAACAACCCTTCAGCGGTGGAAAGGTTAAGGGCCACAAGGTTCAATGGAGCTTATTGCAACAAATTCGAGAGAATATCAACTTATATGTGTACCATATAGCTCTTGATCTACCCTATTGCAAACATGATGTATTAAATAAGAACAATTCTTTCACTAATAAATATGTTGTTGTTTCTTTATGTGTGACTAGTTTTTAAGAGGGACAGTACTTGCGTTCAGTCTTTATGAGTGCATCTCCATGTCCACTTATCTATAATTAATTAACCAATATATATTCACCATCTAAATATCAAAATCGAATCGTTTATTTTTTACAATTATCATCTAAAGATCTTTACAAAAGATGCGGTTCTATCTAAGGACACATTGTGGACATATATCTTAGAATGATAAAAAGAAAATGAATATTTCAATTACAATTCCACCCACCCTCGTCTCACCCCCGTCCACCCACCCTCGTCTCACCACCCCGTCCCCCCACCCTCCCCACACCCACCACCACCACCCCACCCAGCCTCCCACACCCTGTCCACACACCCTCAGCCCACCCACATCCCCCACCCCCACCCCCACCGTACCCACGCTTGACTCTTTCGATTGCCTCACTGTTAGCTACTAATTAATATCACCAGAAAAAATTTCACACCTTGTAATAGATAGTTAAGTTGGGAATAATATTGATAATGTTAATGGTGAACCATACTGGACCTTTAAATTTTATCATGGTATCAAAGTGGGGATCAATTTATTGAGCTCAAATTTTGTTTGGTAAATTAAGTTTTCGAAAAGATACAGTCGCTCCAACTTAAGAGCACTGAATGAAAGTTTGGGCCTTCATATAGATGCATTGACTCTAGTGAATGAATAATGGCCAGACTGTCGAAATGATTTGTTACCTTAACTAGTTTTTCATATGGGAATTAGTTTCTTGAGTGACATTATGTGAGGTCACTTGTGAATGGTCAAGTTAGAGATAGAGTCACACATTAGAAATACAACAAAATAATACATATTATATAATTTATATGTGAAAGGTTACTACTAATATCACCGAACTTTTATGATTAATTTATGCACTTAGTAAAAAGTAAATAAAGAAAAGATCGTTTATATTGGTGATGAGTCCTACCAAACCTAATAAAAACCTTAAGCTTTGTTGTTTGTACCAAAGCAATTTTCACTCGGTACAAATAAGGTTCAACTTAGCATTCGTGGACTCATTTGTTTTATGTACCCTTACAGTTAGATTTAGTCACATAATTTGACACGTTGGAAGATTATTAGCCTAACTAGCGTTGGAAATTTCCAGATTGAGGGTCGCCAAAGTTGAATTAATTGTTATAACCTAATTAAAGGCTGCAGTCAACGCCATCGAGGAGATGTGCCTCGACATTTACCAAGTTATTTAAATACATGCATGTCGTATTCATCAAGTTAATGACCAAATTATTTAAATATACTAACTTGTTACGATGTTGTAGCAAGGGCGCAGAGTATGCACGGCCTTAAATTTGTACTGCTAAGGAGTGTACCATTATATATCTGAAATTAATTGAAGCACTAATCACAAACCAAGAAAAGAAAATTGAAGTAGCAAGTAATCCGAAAAGATAGATGAAAAGAGTACTTTGCCATTTGCTAATGGGGGTGAGAAGCAGTAAGTTGTTGAGCCAGTTGATCGGAGCTCAAGGACTGAAAAGACTGAAAAGCTCACTTTCAATGACACCAAAAGGTTATGTACCTGTTTGTGTTGGTGTGGATGGTAATACAAAGCGTTTCATGGTTCATACGATGTTGCTTCGCCATGCAAAGTTCTTGGAGCTGTTGTATAAGTCAGCGGAGGAATATGGTTTTTCTAATGATGGAGTTTTGAGGATTCCATATGAGGCCAGCGATTTTGAAGAGTATTGGATGATCAAAAGTTCTAAACCCAAGATTTACAAGGTTGAACCGTTTAATTAGTCTTTTTTTTTTTTTTTGGTGAGAATTAGTCATGCGTTTTTCAATACATTGCTTGATGTAATTATTTAAAAATTTGGTTTTATTTGTTATGTATTTTCATTGCTAACTAATGTCTTAATTAAGAGATTTAATATGCTGATGTCCATTTGCATTGTTCTTCTGGGCTTGTGAAATGAAAATTATGGGTAGTGGCGATGCCACGTGAGGGCGGGGAGTGGCGGCCGCCACTCCCTTAGTCGGAAAACAAGACTGGAGCGGTGGTTTAGCCCCTCCCCTCGCCAGAAAACCGACTGATTTTGCTGCTGCTGCTCTCCTTGGAATCGAGGAAACACAGGGGAATTCCATCAAAGGTTGGAGTGGAGGATGAGCAGAAGGATGGGTGGTGGGTGGTGGATGGCGTCTTCCTTCGTCTTCGTCCAAGGTAAGAAAGGACAATCGTTTTTGTATGCCCTTTGAGCAGAAGGTTTTGACTGGAAAGGTAGTCGAATAGGAAGGAAGAAGTGAGGAGGAAGGGGAGTGCGATCCCACGTGTCAAAAGCAATGTGGCAAACTTGTAATAACATAAAATGAGCGAGGGTAAAACAGGAAGAACACTGTGCTCAAGCACCCAGGCCAATTTAATACGAATTTTGAATCCCTAAATTTATAATGTCTAACCCTAATTAATTATTTAATACAAATTTTGTTTAATTGGTATAGAATCATATGGTAATGCACTAATATGGTTATTGGTTATTGATTTTTGATATGATTCTATGATTATTTATATGAAATTATGAAATTATTTTTTAGGGTGAAAATTAAAATTTGAATTCTTGATTATTGATTAATTAATTGAATTATTACGTAATGTATACAATTATTCATATGATTAATTGAAATGAATATTTATTTATTGAATAATTTGTATGCTTATTGTTATTGATTAATTGAATTGTTAGTTGGATTAGTTATTATGCATATTAGTATAGTCTACTCTAGGATTAAGAGTCTAAGAATTTTTTTTTCTTTTCATTTTACAGTTACGTATTGGAATGATACTATAAGAAATAATGCTTAAATCATCCTTCAAACATTTCAGGTAGTCCTTCTCCTTCAAATATTCCGAGTAGTCCTCCTCCTCCTTCAAATATTCCAAGAAGTCCTCCTTCGAATATTCCTTGTAGTTCACAACAAAGTGAGGCCAATGAGTTGGATGAAATATTGGTTAACCTTCCTGCAGACCCTAGACATAGATGTCGAATGTTTGATTATCCACCTAATTATCGTGAAGCAATTCGTAGACACTATCTCCAAAATGATCCTTGTCAACCTTGCACTCTTTTAAGTTCGCCCCTCCACTCAAGAAATCCTGGCTTTGCCACTGATTATGGGCATCCTTTTTCATTGTGAGGACTGTTGTATTTTATATTGTGATTTTTTAAAAAGTAATGCTATTTAGAGACACAAAACTGGTCTCATTGTTGACAGACTCTCTAATATAAGTGGGTTGCACATACAATAACAGGGTCCATTTCCATTTGACATTACATTTTGATGTGCATTACCTAGCTTCTAATTGTATAAAACTGTAGCCAAATTGGATTGATTTTGATTTCCGATTCACTTGTGTTATAGCCTTATCTAAAGATTCATATAAAAAGCAAACCAAACCAGTTTGAAAAGAAATAAAATAACTGAACAAGCCAAATTTAAGCATATCTATATTTAGTTCGACTCAACTTGATTACAGCTCTACCCATAGATTATTTTCTCTGGGGCTTGGGCATTTCGCCAAGTGCCATGTCTCTTAAGGTACAAGTCATTGTTTATATTTTTCGATTATGCGTGTCATCTTTGCTCAAGGACCATACTAATCTTCTCTGTATCGTTCCAGTTTTATAGGATGTCCTGGAAGGGACAAGCCACTATTTATAGATTGTTAACCTGTTTCGCCATGGTCCTTAGCTGATTAACTATGTCGCTTCCTTACTAACACGTGAATTTACAACAATACTGCTTTAGCTTTCTCTTTGACTTCCTTTTCAGCCCGTGTGTCATCGGTGGCATGAATTCAACATTTTACAAACGATGCCTGCTTATCACAAATGTTTTTTTCGTAATGCTCACCTTTTGTCGACCCTTTACACTACAAGAAAAATGAGCTTTGGGTACAAAACAAAGGGCACAATTGAGAAGGTTGTGTCTGTTTGACTACCAAAAAGCGTACAGTTCCCATTCCATAGAGAGCACCATCTATTGTGTCCAATGTTAAAAAAAGAAGACACAAAACAATAATGGGCACGGAAACCGTGCCAAGTGGGGTCAGATGAAAACTTTTTTACTGAACATGGGCACAAAAAACTTTTTGTGTCCATAAAAATTGTTTGTCAGCAACACTTTGTGTTTTTTCGTTTGTCTTGACCTCTAGCAGACCAAAAAATTAAATTTATAAAATTGTGGTAAATAATGGTATGGAGTTGTTTATTATTGTGCAGTGTTATAGCCTCAAAATATGTTAGCAATATTGTTGTTCAAAATCGTTTTTTGCGACAACTGAACCTTAGATCTATCACTTACAAGTAAATAAGAATACTACTACACTGTAGTACTAAGTGGCGTGTTTTAGATTTACAATGGATCATTTCCATATGCAATGAATGTTTGTTAGATTCGTATCTTTCTGAACTACCTTTAGATTGTTAGCTTAGCAGGTTTGTTTTGATACTTGGTGATATGGTTTTTGACATTATCGTAAGTGTTTTTTTTTTTACTGTATTAAAAGTCCTTCCTATAGTGACACATAACCAACAATTGTGCCCTTAGGGTCATTGGTCTCTGCGCAAAAGTTAATCGGCCTTCAGATATACAAATGAGTTAATAATTATAAATTCCTTTTTTTGACACAAATCTTAGAAATTGTGTCCACTAAATATTAATAAATAATAAATCATTGTACGTCCCATTGGGTCTTCAGATAGACAATATATCTTAGTAATTAAAAATTATTTTTTATGACACAAATGTTCGAAATTGTGTCCAGTAAATATTAATAAATAATAAATCACTCTATAGCAAAAGAGTATGTTGGCACAATTATGGATTGGTGCCTTTCTTCTTTGGTGGCTTTAATGTCAGCAATGGAAATTTTTTATTAAGTTGCAATGACACTGTAATTGTAGTTGTGTAATATCCCACATCACCCAGGGGAGTGGATCATGTAAGCCTTATATGTATATTCCCATCCCTACCTAGCACGAGACCTTTTGGGAGCTCACTAGCTTCAGAGTTCATCGGAACTCCGAAGTTAAGCGAGTAGCGCACGAGAGCACTCCCATGATGGGTGACCCACTGGGAAGTTCTCGTGTTTGTGTTTCCCCATTCAAACCCAGCCTTTTCTCAATTCCTCCGTCTCTCTTCTCTCTCTGGCTCTCCCTTTCCCAATTGAACCGAGCCTCTCTTCAACCCTAGGCTCTCTCTCTATATTTTCCCCAAATTTTGCTATTACCCTCTCTCTCTCTTTGTCTCTTTCGCCTCTCATCTCAATTCTCAAGTCACGCAGAAACAGAATTTGCAAATCCTTCCCCTTCAAATTTCACACACACTGCGAATCGGTGGATCTCAACTCAAGTCTTCAGTCCAGTTCACACATTCTCACAGGCTCTGCAAATCCTTCTCCTTCACACAGAATTTGCAAATGAGTCGGCCTCAACTCTCATCTCATCCCCAGTTCCCCTTCAGTTCAGTCCCTGCATAATGCGATTCCTTCCTATCCACTTTGTTCCAGGTAAAATGGTAATAATTTAGAACTTGTAATGGTTAATTTAGTTAATAATTTATGATTAATTTTAGGGTTAGGGTTAGGGTTTGTTTCAAACACAAGGGAACTGCGCTTTTTTCTCTTTTGGGTTATAATCAAATGGGGATTTGATCTGGTTCATATTCAAACATACCCATTTTTGCTTCGAATGGAAAGTGACATGTTGTCACTTCGAATAGGTTTAGACTGGAAGGTGATTGACTATTTTTATGAATTAACAAATATTGAATTGTATATGTACTAATTAATGTATTAGCCAATGGTATATTTGGCTTTGGAAAGTTGTTATTCAGTCTGAAGCTTCTATATGTGACATGGTTTTCGTATTTTTTACTATGCATTTGAGGGTTTCTTGTTTTTTGATGTTACTTGGTTGATATAGGCAGCGCGAATGAGTACTAGAAGAGGTAAGATGCAGCACAAGTTATGGCTTTAGTTAAGTAGACAACTACCAATTTCAATCATTTGAGCAAGTCATTGATACGTCCTACCGTTGGTTTTTTTAATAATTATTTTTCCTCTCTTCGTAATGTTTCTGGTTTTCCCTGAGCTTATAAAGTTTAACAGAACAAACAACTCATGAGAATAAATTAGTGGCTATTTATGTGCTTGCAGTTAGTTTGGGAAGGACTTGGGCTTGGAGGGCGAGCTGTTGTTGGAAACTGGAACGGGTATATTGATTTTCATAAAAAGCTCATGTCTTTGTTTGCAATTTTAACCAAAGTTTGATGCTTTTCTAACTTCATTTTCTATATTATTGGTGCTCTATGGAGAAGGATAAGAATAAAGTTATTCTTGGATTAGGTGGTGGACATTATGCTCCTCAGCATATGGATATTGTTCTGTAAGTTATAGTCACTTTACAGTTCATCCATTTTCTTTCAAATTATAGCATTGTTTTCTCAGTGGCAATGTGGCATGGCATCCAGCTTTATTCTTTGTTTCCTTCTGTGTGCGGTTTGATGCATAACTTATTAACTGTGAACTGAACCTCTTCATTTTGATTGATCGTGTCAAAGTAAATATGGTAAATAAGTCTGCAGCTTCTGCAACACCCATAAGTCCTGCATTACCCTCCCAGCCCCTTCTTGCTTCCTCTTCCATCTCTACCAAATGAACTGGCACTGGTAGTACTTTGATATGTTGTTGTCAATTTTCTCTGGTACTGGAAGTGGCAAATGATATATTTATTCAAGTCTCTTCCAAATTTTCTCCTAATATTCCCTTTATTGTTAATTTTATTTCCAACTAGCTTTCAGCTTTGGCAAACTGTATGTAAGTTGTAAGAAAGCTAGTATTTAGCAACTGTAAGAATCCAGCTACAATTCATTGTTGTGACTTATGAAATTTGAGTTTTATTTTTAATGGGTAATGATGAGAATTGGATTTTTAAGTAAAGTACTTATTTGGCGTGTTTGGGGTGTTATAGGAAACAGGGTCTAAGATAAATTTGTACAACTTTGAAAGGAAGATGGGTTAAGCGTTTATGGATTTTGTAATTCCAAATTTCATATTTTTTTTATTTTATTTCTGAATATGTAGTTTTTAACATTTTTGAGGGTACAATGCATGTTAACTCTAAGAAGAGGATATTTGAATCTATAAAGTGCAGGTATCCAACTGCTCCGTTGACACACCCCGACCCAGAATGTCAACTAGGACTCCAAATCGAGTTGTGTTGGCCGACATGTGGAAGGTGACGAAGCCATAAAGTGTAGTAATGTGGAAAATGTGAATAAATTTAAACCTAAAAGTGTCCAAATACAAGGGTGCGCTATGAGCGGAAATGAACCAAATTCACACGTGATGACAGAGCATAAGTACAGTACAGTAAAATAGGGTGAGAATTATACCATCGATGGTAATCATCTACACCAAGTCTTGCCAATAATCCTCGTCGGTACCCAATCACTGCTACTAAACCTGGAGGGGCGAAAAACAAGTGTGAGTGGGCCTGAAAATAAAGTTTTAATAAAAACCTTTTGAAAATGTTATAACCCTTCGCCGTAAAACCCTATAGTTTCCAGAAAATACTACTACGTAGGTATGAAACCAATGCACAAGATCAGCGATAATTGAAGTATGCCAGGTAATAATATTTCAGCACTAAAAGTTGTAAGCTAGGTATGAAACCAATATGAAATAGTGTGCCAGTTGGAGTCATCTAACATGACATGTACGACTGGATCTATAGCTCATCAATCTAGGCTAGCACACGAGTCGGAGTCATCTAATGTGACCTGTGTGACAGGCTGGGTATAAATATTTACGCTCAAGTGCTACGATCACGTGAAGGTTGTGCGATAAATCGTGGGTCACCTACGAGTTGGAACCACATATTGTGGTATGTACGACAAGCTGGCACCAAAATTGGATCCAAGGTGAGCGTGCAGTGTGGGAAGTGAACAATCACATGAAGGCTAGCCCTGGCCCTGGGCGAGAGCACTAATACCGGGGTGCAATCATGATGAGCTCTAAATAAATGTCTGCATAGCAATGCAATACAACCCATTCAATGACATAATACTCACCTGAAGCTTACCTGCGTGTCCCGCGTTCACCTTAGCATTTCAAAGCATTCACAACAATTATATACAGGTAATACGCATATGGATATGTCATGAGACAATCTAAAACTCAACCATATCATAGTATTTTAGAATATATATATATATATATATATATAAGACATGGCATAAAATGCATAAATAAATTTAAAAGCATTTGTGGAAACTATCAATCATATATATACTATAAAAAGAAAAGACTTATTCACCTGAGGTCCAAGCTACAACTCCCTAGCTCGAATACCGAGGCATCACGAACAATCGTCGCCTAAAACAAATATTCAGTCACGTCTCAGAATTCTTATCAATAAAACACATCACTTACATAAAACACATCCCCAAAGACATTCTAGAATGATTTGAGACCTATTAACTCGATCCAGAAGATTTGCATCACATATTTCCAATTGGTAACTTCCAAAGATCCACATTATGCTTCTAAAATATCATACTAAAGTTTCATTACGATCCAACGGTTGGATTTCCGCCAATTACAAATTCAAGTGGCGGCCGACGTTTTATTTTATGAGTTTACAAACCCAATTTGGGAATATATGTACATCGGATTCCCAATCTGTAAGTTTCTAATATCCTCAAATATTACCTACTATAACGTATTAAAGTTTGGTGACAATCCAACGGTCGGATCGTCGATTCATATAATAATCAAGTGGCGGTCTCTATCAAAACTATGTTCAACCGATGAAATTTCATCAATCGGACATCGCAAAGGGAATTGGGATATCAAACTCAGCATAGAAAAGTCAGGGGGTGTCTCGGCCCACGCACCACCGCACATGGCGGTCAGCCACCCCGACTCGCTCGAAAAATCAACTATTTCTAAAAATTCTCAAATTTCACATAAATAAAGATATCAATGAATAGAGCAAGTTTTATACTTGTGGCCAAGTCCAATTTGGCCGGGAAAAGCTCCAAATCGCCATGAACCCACCGGAACCCTAGAATTTAGGTGCTCTTGATTCGTCCTCAAATCAACTCTGATGCTCCAACCACTTATTGGGTTTTGTTCCTAACCTCTTGAGGAGTGTTTCAGTGGTGGTAATTGAAGAGAAACGCTTATGGAGGATTCCGCCGTGGCAACCTTCGGAAGCCCCACGGGTTTGATGGCTCAATTCCCCTCAAATTGGGGATTAAAGGAACTGGGTTTTGCATGGAAACAGGAGAGCGAAGGATGATGATTCATTTTCAGGTGTTGGCGAGGTTCGAGTCATCAGAAAATTGACGGAAAAAAGGATGGAAAAACTACCAGGTCACGCGAGTCCGATAGGGGAGAAACGGGTCAAGGAGATCTGACGCATCTCCTCTCCCTCCTTCCCCCTCCTTGCTCTCTTCTCTGGTTGGTCCCTCACTTCTCTCATCTTCTTGATTAGGCAGTAGCCCTCTCAGCTTCCTCATCTGATTGGGCAGCAGCCCTCCCCTTCTCCTCTGTTTCTTCTTCTCCCCGATTCCTTTCTTTTCCCCACTCAGCCACACACATGTGGCATAACAATTTAGTAATATAAAATAAAATAATATAATATACTTAAAATAGTGATTTCCTTAAAAATACCTTCGGATTCGTAGCTCCGTAAAACTTTAATCGTAGCTCTGATTTCGATTCCGCTTGCGCCTACACATTCATATCATTGAGTACTTCGAGAATACACTAAAATAATATTTCGTACGTCTCATTATACGTTGATCAACGAAAGTCAATAGCCTCACCTCTAGGGCATTTTTGTAAATTCATATTTTTAAAATGGTATAACTAGGTATGGGTTGTCACATCCACTCTCTCAGTGTAAGTACATCTCTGCATATCTTTAGTTCCTCAATTATATTTGACTTTATTATGTTGAGTTCCCAAATTAAAGGTCTTATACTATCTTTTTGTAGCTTTCTAAAGTTTGGAATTTTCCTGATATGTGCTTACATGGTGCTTAACATGGTTTATGCTTACTTTCCATTTCATGGTTGTAGGCTGTTTTCATTTTATGAAAATTTAAATTTTTGCATTTCCTCAATTCAGTTTCAGTTTGATTTTTTTATATAATTAATTCTTGTTGGTACAATTATAATATAAGCATCAATATGGCTCGAAAAGGTCTTCTGATAAAGTTGTCAGAAACGGGCACAAATAGTGGTCTATTTGTGCTTGCCACTTTGAGCACCAAACAATGTATTGTGCCTTTTTTAGCAAAGGTGACGCCCATAGAGGGCATAAATACAAATATAGTTGTTGCACTGTTGTATTGGTCTATGGGCACACATGTTGGTGCTCTTTGGCCTCAAAGGGCACAGATAATTTATTATGCGCAGTGCTCATATTTTTTATAGTGTCAAACATATTAGCTTCTTAAGTTATAAACCTCGCAATATAAACCTTGCATAATATCTTCCAATATATCCTAATGAATCCACGTTAAGTGATTCATTTATGGACTCTTCCTAAATTGCTTGAGAAGATACTATTTACAGTAATATATGCTAACTTGGACAGTTATTGAATTTTTGTTTCTGGTTTCCTTGATGTTCATTCACAAAACAAATGAGCTATGGAAGACTTCATCATGGACTACTGCAAAGGGTTAAAGATATGTAATTTTTTGGCATTCCACTTCCAAAGTCACCTGATGCACAGACCATAAGAACCTATTTTAATATTGTTTGCAATTGCTGGAATAACAATAGACCTTGCAGGACGTGCATTTTTTATGTTTCATGCACAAACAAAATATATGTGTGAACTACATGTTGCTTCTATTTCTGATGCAAATACACTATATTTTGTCAGTGCAACTTTTGTTAACATAAACTTCCAGACACGCCATTCTAATTGTATATTGGCTGTTGATGTCAACTTAATAGAATGTCAATGCAAACTGAACTATTTATTTTATTTGGTTTTTCATTTATTTGGAGATTACTGTGTTAATTTGTTATTTTGTGGGTATTACTTAGCAATTGTGTTGCTGCAGTCTTTTGAGTTAATTTTTTTGTAGATATTATTTATGGTTGTTGCCGATTATGGTTTGAAAACCCACAGCACAGCGTGGACAATTATTCTAGTATAGTACTAAACTATATCAAGTGTAAGAACTTAGCAACGTATTTTACTTGTTGGAACACACTCATGAGATGGTCAAAACGTGTTTGTGAAAGTTATTGTATCAACGATTTGTTGGAACATGATTTTCTACTGTGGAACATGTAAATGTCTAATGAACTAATTAATTACTGAAAACAAAGTTGGGTTTTTATCACAAATGGTCCCTAACATTGGCTTAACTCATCATTTTGGTCCTTAACATTCGAAATCAATAAATTTAGTCCCTGACATTTGATGCTACACATCAAAGTGATCCTTCTGTTAATAATCTGTCTAATCCTCCGTTAAAAACACATGTGTTGACCCACGTGACCCCTTAATGGAGGACATTTTTGTAAAATTGCCTCATCCATTACTCTGGCAGCATCAGTCACCCCATATCGTCTAATAACCCTAAAACCATATGCAGCATCAATCCTATGCAGCATCAATCACCCCATATCGTACAAGGGGGCATATATAATGAGGTAGAAGGTTACAAGCAACCCTACCTTGGCAAATCCTACTAACCCACTAAAACCCTAAAACTGTCAGGTAAACCCTAAAGCTGACACTTCTTAAATTAAGGAAGTTTAGCAAGTAACTAGCACACAATTATCAACAAGTCATCTCGATGTCAATCTTCCTCAAATTAAGGGATTAGACTTAATAGAGAATTCCATGGAAAAAGGAAACATAAAATCTGGCATAATCAGTCACCCCATATCGTCTAATAACCTTAAAACCTATGCAGCATCAGTACCATATGCAGCATCAGTCACCCATATGCAGTATCAGTCATATGCAGCATCAGTCATATGCGTCCTATGCAGCATCAGTCACCCATATGCAGCATCAGTCACCCCATATCGTCTAATAGTTATTATGAACAATGGTTATTTCTTTTGGAACGATATGCTATTGACAATGAAATATGCAAATTGATAGATGTCATTTCTTATGTGTTTGAACAGATGCCATTTTGGAATGATATATTTCTTTTGAAATAATATGCTATTAGCATTTTGCACAAAACCATTTACTAAAATGGATGGCACTTTTTTTAGGGAAAATTAGAATCCCCTACACTTTTTTTATATCATTTAGATTAAACATCTGTGCCTTTTAAAAATTTGATTAAAGTGTTTTGACCAATAACCACCATAAATTACATGTCATTATTATATTTTTTTTAAATTAAAATAATTTTTGAATTTATCCTTTTATCTACATGATGCACATTTCCTTATTTAGTGGAGATATTAGTAATTCAACTATATTATTTCTTTTTCCAAATGTTTTTTTTTTTTTCAAATAGTTGGTGATCAGCATAAAAGCTCTGTGTAATTTTTTCTATTTTTTGTGAAATTATATTTTTTTGCTATTTTTTAAGTATAGTTGTTGACGAATTATTATTAGGTACAATACATTACG
>JADOBS010302354.1:0-13919 GCA_015708375.1 Cydonia oblonga | reverse complement strand
GTGTGCATCTTTTTTTCTTTTTTTTTTTCTTTTTTTTTTCGATCTCCCTCGAAGATCTTTCAATTTATCTGCTTTTAGAGGGTGGACCAGCAGAGGGTGAGTGCTTGTTGCCTTTTCGCTTTATTACTATTTTATATATCCGGTTCAAGATATCACGTACCGCATATCATACAAAAATATGTTACAAAATAGTAACATCAAACAGAAGCTTATTTTTAGTTACACTTTCTGAAACATCATTGCAATCTCACTTTGCTTTTGTAACTTAAAAGTCATATTTTTAACTCCTAAAATTCAAAATTAATTCTACTTTGACTTGTGGACTATCTATTCTCCTTGAAACTTATAGATCGCCTCTTAAAATATATGTGGACCCAGCACCTAATAAGACTATGTCACATGTGCAATAAATTTACTTATAAATCTCCATTATGCGATAACATTCAACAATCAGATGCTATTAAGTTTAAAAGAAATTGAAGAGATGAAAAAGAAAAAAAAATTGATTAGCCTGGCGCATCCAAATCAAACCCACATAAGAAATTAACAGACCTAAGGCAATATGAAGCGAATTTTGAATTTTATAAAAATAATTTTCAAGTTTCAGGGGCAAAATGAGATCAAAATCGAGTTCAAGGGACAAAATGGAGCGAACTTTGAGCTTCAGAGAGTAAAGTGATGATTTTTGATTTACATGGATCAAATTGAGATTAAATCGAGTTTCTGAGGACATAGCTACAAATTAGCGTTATATTAGTTGTGTGATTCAGTGCATTGCATTTGTTTGTATTAATCGTGCAAAACTTAACTATGTACTTCAATAGTTAATTAGAGTAATGTAGTGTACTTTATGTAGTTAATTAGAGTAATGTAGTTTACTTTATGTATTTGAATTTAAATATCGCCCTTTGTAGTTTAGGTTAAGTTACCAAGTAAACAAAGCTATAAAGTTTTGCTATCTGATTTGTCTCGAACTGCGCATGCATCCATGCACCATCTGGAAAAACATCTCTAATCAACTTTGGCGGAGAAGAACTACCCACACCATCCCACTTTGTCTAATTTAACCTTCCTCTAGTACAACAAAGCTGGCTTACATTAATTGTTTCAACTTTTGTCTACATTTTAATTGGGAATATTATTCTCTCTCTAAATTTCCAAACCGCTAATCCATTGAGCAACAGTAATCTTTTTCTTTGGTAAAGCCACCAACATTATTCTTATTTTCTTGGACATAAAGAGTACCTATGAAGGTTGAAGACCAACAGAGATGATTTTGACAACTGATCAACTCATAATTCACACTGAAATGTGTCAATATCATTGTGAAAAAGCTCACTAGTGCATGAATCAATTGGGTCAAAAGATTGGCCCTTTTCTTTCACTAATTAATCGGGTTAAGCCAAAGTTCAGGAACACCATCATTAGTCAATATTGTTATCGTGGGTAGATTTTTGGACAGATCAGATTGAAAATAATATTTTCATTTTCCTTTTTAAAATATTAGAATCATATCACAATTTTCAAATTCGAAATTTTTTTAGTTGGAGCAATCTAAGAAATTTTGGAATATAATTTGTACATGCAATATATTGTTTTTTTTTTAATATTTAGTATATACTTATGTATAAATTCAATTAGTTTTTTGGTTACTATTATGCTTATCCTTTTTAATACATAAGAGTTTTTTTATTTGCACAAACGATAACATTAGTAAATTAAATTATTAAATGTTAAGGGGGAAGGGAATCACTAGAGATCGAATTCTCATCATGATGCATAGGGATTATACTTTCCTCTACCTCATTTACAATTTTCATTCTAATTTTTCCAAAAAATATTTGGATTTGAAAATTCTACTTTCGGAATCGGAAACAGCAATACTAACTTAGCAAACAACTTTTTCGTAAAAATGTTGGCTTTTGGATTTCCTTTGCTTCCTTTTGATAAAACATGTCGACCACTATTCGTTAATGGGAACTTAAGCGAGTCCTTTAAAGAAAACTAAATCGTTAAATTTAAGAATGAACGTCATACATGATGCACTTTAGAAATCTTGCTTGTAAGACCGTGCTAAGTGAACTGAGTCAAAGTTTGACAAGAAAAATGAAAAGAAAAGGTTGAGCTAGCCTATTGGTCTCTCCCTTGGAGTAAAATCACAGTGCACAAAGGTTAGAAATCCCACGTCATGTGGATTATGGAGCATTGCCTTCAACTATTACCTTCGCTTGAGTTGTCAAACTCACATCACGGATTAAAATCTAACATCTTCAGCCATTATGCCTCCGCTAACAACTCGGAAAACCTTAGCAAAGAAAGGGACCTCTACCCGTGGATCAAATAAAAAACTAAAAGTCCCCTCCCGGGCGCGGTCTAGGGTCACTTGAGTCAACCGCGGGCACCCAACTGCCTCTTTTTTTCCTTGTTCGTACTACCGAAACATGAGATTCTTGCTGAATTCAAGTTTTCGGCTCCAATCATACCAAACTGATACCTACTCTGTTTAGAACTTCTTTGCACACAATATAAAACGCGTAGCAATTCAATACCAACAAGCATTTCAAACTAGTATTTTTCTAATCGACTCTATAGCTTCTGCAATAAACGCCGGTTTTGTTTTGTTTTTTTTGTTTTTTGTATCACGTTTTGAATGACTTTCTAATCAGATAGTAGTTGGAATATAGCATATACAAACTACGTAGTTTATTGGTGCGGCCATTCACAAATTGATCCTTCAGAAGCCAGAACTTCACTACAGTTTACGGTTAAGAGTGAACGTAAAAATGGTTTCGAGATTTTTATTGACGCTCAACAACACTTGACACATTTGCAACATAAGGATCCTTCTGTTCTACTGCAGTTTTGTTTGCCAAGTAGAAGTACAACGGAATGAACACGAAATATAAAGTAGTGCAGAAAGGTTAAGATGTCTCTACTCCGTTGCTAAAACAACGTGCAGTATCGATCAAATAATTACTGGTTTCTGCTTTCTACGGAATGATCTCATAAACATGTAACAACATACTTTTGATGAAGACATTACCGTCATTTGTCATTCGTGTTCAGGTATAGATGATGATCTCTAATGTAATCAATTACTTCATCTGCAGTCAGATATTTTATTGACAATCCTCTTGAGATGCAATCCCTGAAGAACAATGTAAACTGTTAGTTCTACAATCCCATTAATATTTCCGTCAAGGAATCAAATTGCCTTACCTTACTCTCGTCGAACTTATTTGGTTTGGTACAAGTTCATCCACCACTTTTATGTTACCCTGTAATAAAAGAATAGGTTTAACAACCAACATCAACGAGACCAGAAGCAATGGACTGTGAGAAGCTTCAAATCAAAACTGTTCAGGCAACAAAAGGTTTTACATTCTGCAAACTTCAAATCACATTGAAATGTTTTGCTTTTCAATTTATACCAGTTCTACCCTTGCAAAGTACGATTCAAATAATCTGGATAACTTGTATTCAGGAATCAGATTTAAAAACTGCATGAGAATAACATCATTTTGGGAGGTAGTTAAACTACTATAGGTGTAGCTAAAACACCCAGTGTCATGCCACTGAACGAGAGTTTGATTATTATTACAAATTTACAAGGGATCCTTGCCCGTATACTACATGTCCTGTTCAAAGTCCCATGCGGGGTCCTTGGGAGACTGGAAAAGCTAATGAAAGGGTTCCTTTGGGAAGGGGTTGAGGAAGGAAAGAAGCTTCACTTAGTCAAATGGGAGAAAGTGTGTAAAAGCAAGGAGGAAGGTGGCCTTGGTCTTGGAAATTTGAGAAATCGGAATACTGCCTTATTAGCCAAGTGGCTGTGGAGATTCCCGCTCGAATCAAACTCTCTTTGGCATAAGGTGATAAAGAGCAAGTACGGTCTGGCGGCAAATGGTTGGGATGCAAATTGTCCGACTCGAGGCTCGAGCAGGTGTCCCTGGTCTGACATTTCAGCTGGTTCCCCTTCCTTTCTTCACTCTTGCAACTTAGCGGTTGGTAACGGAGAGAGGCTGAGATTCTGGGAGGACGGGTGGTTGGAGGGTGGACCGTTGAAGGAGCAATTCCTTAGATTATTTTCCTTATCAAGGACCAAAAACCAAAGTATTTCGAGTTTGGTGGTTTCTTCTTTACAGCCGGTCAGTTGGAATTTTGAGTTTAGGAGAAACCTAAGAGAGTCGGAGATTGAAGAGGTGGCTGGTTTACTGCAGAAGATGGAGTCCGTACGGCTGTGCCATTCTAGAGATGACAGGAGAAGATGGAATTTAGAAGGTTCTGGCCAGTTCACATGCAAATCCTATAACTCTTTCCTTTGCAACAATGAAGATGTGCAACACTTTCCCCCTTTCTCTCAGATCTGGAAAGCAAAAGTGCCTCCAAAAGTCAAAATCCTTGCGTGGCTGGTGGTGCTCGGGAAGGTTAATACTTGTGATCAAGTCCAAAGACGATTGCCTTTTGCATGCTTCTTCCCCCATTGGTGCGCTTTGTGCAAGTCCGGGGAAGAGAGCGCCAACCATGTTTTACTCCATTGTTCGTACAACATTCAACTTTGGTGGAAATTGCTTAAGGAAGCTGGAGCAAGTTGGGTCACCCCAAAGGGCTGTCTCGAGCTCCTAAGCACTAAGTTCGAAGCCTTAGGGAAAGGGAGGAAAGCCAAAACCTTGTGGGGATCTCTGTTGATGGCCCGCTTCTGGAACATTTGGTTAGAGCATAATAAAAGAGTCTTTGAGGATTACAAGGGAGTGGGGGTTGAGGAGCTTTGGAATAGAGTAAGACACTGGGCAGCCCTTTGGGCTTTGGTTTCAGTGGAGTTTAGAGATTACAATCTCTCTTCTATGAGTGTTAGCAGCCGTTAATTGATTCGGTTTAGCTTTTCCTCGGTTCAATTAGTTTTCAGTAGGGGTCCTTGCTAGTTTTCTTATAGTTCCAGGTGGATATCTTTTCCGCGTGGTTTTCTTTTCATATTTTGTAAATTCTTTCCTTGTTATAAAATTCTTTCGTCTCCTTTCAAAAAAAAAAAAAAAACAATTTACCATGAGCATGAAAACAATGGTAAATCAACATACCTTGTTCTCTGTCAAAATTTCGTCACTTGATATAATCTTGTCAACATCTTGTCCATCCCTGCGAATGCAAACCACACCGTAATCTCTGCATATGCTCCTCACCTGATAAATAAGGGCAAGAATATGATCGGTTACCATCTGCTTGAACCAGAAACAACTAATTGAAAAGTTTTAAACCCTACCCCATTTCAAGAGTTATGTTACTTTATATTACACAACAAAGATCCACTAAACGATTGGTTAATTTCTAGTCAAACAACATGAAATCCATTCGTGCGTAATTGTTGGAAATTAAGATAGAATCTTCTCCCAAGTCCTAAGAACTATTCACCACCTTTTGATGTGAAAAGCACTTTCACATGTAAGCTACTGAACTAAAACAAGTATAACTCTCCAGATGAAGTCATTTTAATCTGTAGCATGTTAATAATGCAATGAAATGAGATGATTATCTTATACGAATTAACCATACATCGCCACTGTAATATAGAATATAGATGTACCTGCTCAGGAATCCAAAATCCAGGAATGCCAAAAGAGTGGAGTAGATCAGAACCACAGACAAGCATGCACTTAAGGGAATCTATCAAGAGCAAGAAACAGAAGTCAATCATATTGCCTCCAAATTATGATGAAGTAGAACTGCAAACCAGGTTCAGAATGGTCATGCATCAAATTGACTACACAAAAGTCTGTAAAACTAAATTTGTTATGAGTGTCAGCAGTGCAGCTTATCATGAAACAAGAGCTCTTTTTAGGAAAAAATAAGAGCCTTTTTAAAATTTTATTTTGTAGCAAACAGATCCATGGAATAAGAGCCTTAAGATACCATATGTTGAAGTGACAAAGAGCGTCTAGAGCATATAACTCCTTAATCTAGAAAACAGGGTTTCAAACACCACTATGACAAAGCGTCGTTTCTGACACACTTCCTAGAATGTTACAGCCATAAGTTCTGGGTGCGTAAATGTGCTTTACATCTACAACTGTCTATTTGCACTTTTGCATACATATAATTTTACAAAAGAACAGCCTGTGTGAGGATAAATAATAATTAGCTAAATCGTTCAAAGGAAAACAAGGGATAACAGTTTTGAAGATCTTACCACTTGGTATCAGCCCAGCCTCAGATATGAAACCCCTGACTCTAGATAGAACGGTTAAGCAGCGCTGGAAGCTACTTTGTCTTGCCTGTAAAATCGGTTTATAACTTCTATATATAAGTACACAGAACCCTTGTGGTAGTAAATACTTAAGGCATAGAACTGCAGTACAGAAGCATCATCTAAGATTCTAAAGAATTTGTATAGTGGAGAGAGATGGATATACCTCCCATTGATCAACCATTATAAATTCTGAACTCTTACAGGCAAGATGACATAACTGTACACGCTGTTCAGCAGATATAAGGCCCTACATAGCCAGCCAAGTCACAATGTCAGTTTGTGGCAAATGAGGGATATAACATATCTGATTATGTGATTTAATTACAGCACTTAAGTGGGATAAAGAGGAAATAAACTTCAGAATTGAGATCACAAATAATCCAAGTAATCTATGCAATAACAAAATGGGATCACTACGTTGCTTCTACAACCATGGTTAAAAGGGGTCATGCAACAAACTACCTAATGTATTCTAATTTTCGAACTTTGTTAGTGCATATTGTGCACCCTTAACCATGGGCATATGAAAGCACCTTCTACTCCGATGCCTACAGAGATGCTATTACAGGTTACACACCTTCTTGTTGTATGCATCATTGACAGGTGAAATATAAGCTCCAACGACACAAAAGCCTTCCGAATTCAGGGCATCTCTTGCCAGCTCTGTTGACAACAACAAAATCGATCAAAACATACATTAGATACTGCAATTTCCACTGAAAACTGAGCAAAAGATTCTAAAGCCACAAGTAGAAAATGAAATCAATGAGGCCATGATCCGGTTCATAAAGAGAGCGCAATTCACATATATGTAGAGGAAGAAATTTAGTTCGTGCCACAACTTACCCATCATCCGTAAATGCATATAGGTAGGAGGATTGAAACTTCCAGTTGCTACTAGGACCACGTATTTCTTGTCCCTAGTTTAGAGAGAGAAAGAGTGAGCTACCATATTTCCAAGAACATTACACCTTATGGTACGAATTTTGTCAATATTAACATCCATGTCTGCAATTTACAAACAAATTCAATTCTCCGGAAACTAAAAGGTGATGCATTTTCTACTGCAAGCTAAAAACTAATGTCTTTAAGATAAGGTGAGCTTACTTGTCATCGTGGTTAACCAAATGTAGAGCTAATTTACTGACAGGCAGAGGAATGTCCATCACAACTGAAAAAAGTAAAACGACCAAATTAAACGAGTATCACAAAATATGTAACGTTTTCTTACGTTTTCCTAGCAGCCAAACAGAGCATTAAAAACCATTCACAAGGATACAACAAAACAAGAAAACCCAAGTGAAAGCAACGGCAAATAAGCCAAACCCAGATTATAAAATTGGAAAATAAACCACACCCAGATTAGAAGATTGGAAAATGGTTAAAAAAAAAAAATATGAGTACCCTTTTGAGAATCGATGACTTAAAGGTCCCTTCTTTCCCGCCGCTTGGAGCCGGTCCTCTCGACGAGGATGGTCAAGGAGTCGGGGCGTTGGAACTGAAGCTCAGACGCGTATTGGGTTCGCGCTCGATGGGTTCGATAGACGCGGCCGCTGGGTGGGATGAGATGCGATTGGCAGCTGAGAAAAAGTTATGGTTTTTTTCTCGTCAAAACTCTGAAAATGTTCCACCCAGAAAAGAAAAAAACAAAACAAAAGGCCCTTTTTATTGGGTTATTTTTTAATTGTTGTTTAACTTTATCCGTTAATCGATTAGCGAGGCGCAGTGAAAAGTTTGACACTTTTGTCTTTGTCTAAAGACTCTGTTTCCTAAGCTGTTGAGCTCTGCTAAGATTATGGCGGATTTCACAAGGCTTCCCATGGCGTCTTGTGCTCTTGTTTTAGTCACGGATTCTGCCGGCCTTTCACGCCTTCAAAACTGCAACACCATTTGCCTGGCGCTTTCTTGTATTGCTATTCAGAACCATGAGGTCCAGGAGTCCCAGTCCCAGAGCTGTTGGGCAGCCCAATCAGGTCAGTCTGACTCTGAACTTCATTTGATCCTTAACCTTTTCGTTTCGGTATTTTTTTGTATTACGAACGATATTACTAGGCTAAGTTAGACTAAGAGAACGAGAGAGGGTTTGAATTTGGGAAGTAGTGAGTAAAAGAGGAAGCCTCTGTTCGTTTTGCTATTGAAATTGTACTTAAAATTGTGCCTATTGATGTTAATTTGTAGGTGGAGGAGCCATACAGCCGTGCCAGACATAACCCGTTTTTCGATGGCCTTTTGAGGCCTGATGATCAGAATCCTAGCCCACCTACTGTTGATTTTCCGGCAATCCATGGAAGTCGGAACATTTCTCGTACCACGTCGGATATTGGTAACACACTCAGAAGAAAAGGCCAAGTTCCATTCTCTGATGATAGTGTTCTTAAGCCCTTTGAAAGGGCGAAAATTGGTAAAACTGCTTCATTTGCGTTCGCTAATGTTCAGTCAGCTTTTAGCTTTGATTTGAGGACATTAAATGAGCCTTCCATTGAAGCAAATGATCATAAGCATGGTAGAGTAGATGGTCTAGCAAGTGTCACAAGTGGGAAATCATTCAGGGTGAATAGAAGGAAAGAAAACCTGTCTACTGTTTCACTTCCCCAGTCTGCTGCATCGTTTTATAGTGGGGACTCACCGCAATTTGAAATTGTTGCATCGTGTCCAAGCATTTACAGGCTTAATTTGTTTCTCAAAGCTACAAAGGATGAAGTTAATGCCGGTGTCCCGGGAAAATTCTTACACGTTGTAATGGCTCAAGATATTGCTGGTAATGCCTGCCCTTAAATCTCCTTTCCAAGTATTATGTACTTTTCCTTTTGTAATCTCTCTATCATTTCTTTTGAAATTTACATGTGTAAATAAGAGACCACATTGTACTACAATATGAGTTTCAAAACCCAATTCATGACAACATTGACAAGACAAACTTAATGTGCTATGTGCCCCGAATATCCAAAATTCATTGGAAATCATTTGAATTGTTATCGAGTCTAATACTATATAAGTCCATATCTTTTGTTAATACAAATTTTAAAAAAATGTCAGAAACACTGTATTGCAATGCTGATAATATGTGTTTCGGGAGGTTCGTTGTGATCATTTTCTATATCTTTCAGCCAAATTTGTGAATTGATGTCAGAGTATACATTTTTGCCACTCTTGGACAATTTGCAGATGTTGGATCCATTGCTTCAACCATCACTTATGCCTTCTACCTGAATGAAACACAAAAATGTGACCAGTTGTGTACAGTGCCTGTTATCAACATGAAGAGGTCAGACATAAATTCTCAAGGTGAACTCAAATGGTTACTTGATTCTTGTCAAATTGATCAGTCGTCCTTAATCTTTGTAGATGAGGTACGTTCTATTGACTATTGTTATACTTTGGTCTCCTATTTTCTTCCACTTGGGTAGATTAGTGCTGATAAGCAACGATATTCCAAGAACTGACTTAATGCAAAAATGCTACACCTGCAGATTCTTTTTATTTTGTTTTTCGGAAATTTTGTTTATTGCTTGCTGCTTATATTCCATGTGTATCACTTGTACCCATCCTGTGTATATTGTGATGAAATGTGGAACATCCATATTGTTGAATCATATATGAATCTTGCGGTTTTACAGATTACTTATGTGGATTCTTTTTCTCTCTAATTTTTCACCTATACCTGCGACTAGTTGCGGCCTGAAATATAACTTTTCAATTATGGCATGCCTGTTCAACTTATGTGTTTACCTTACACCGTGAAATTTTGAGCAGATTGATCTGTCATATTATGATCTATTTGGTAGTCTTAAAATGGTTCTATTAAACGGCCACAAGCTCCCAGCCAAGCAAGAGGTAAATCAAATTCAAAAATTGGGATATGCTTGAAATTTTACCATGGGAAATGATTAATACTCGTTTCTTCCAATATCAGGGATTGAAAGAGGCAGTAGTTGAAATTTTCAATTGCAAACAGGTGATTTGCTGAACTCAAAGCGGATGTGTTTAAGCTTATCCTACTACTCGCTGACACATTCAATGTAGCTAAAAGTTGCCTAATATAAGATTTTGTTTTGTTTTACAGGGAGAATCTGTATATCCCTGGGTTAATAATGTTACTGTAGCAAAGGTATGATTGAAACCTATGCATTGTAACCTTAGCAGCTTCCTTTGGCCCTATTGTCCTTAACATGAATGAATATCCTGATTATCTTGTTATCAAAACAGGATAGCTCATGCTGCACAGTTATTGCTGAGAAGTTTTCTCTGATTTTACCTGAGATTTTGGCTGGACAAGGAATCAGCAGACTTTTGGTACCTTTCTTTTTCCTTTTTCATGCTGTAAAATGTGAACAACTTATTTCAAGACCTAAAAGACCTATTTCTTGGAGCACTGTTTTCAGCTCTCTCTCTTTCTCTGTCATGTTCATGCCCCAACATAGAGACCATGTACTTTGCAGCAACGAGTTAAAAACCTCCCACGTTTTTTCTGCGTCCATCTTTGGCTACCTTAGTCAATTGTAACTTACTGCTAGAAAATTTTCCTTTTATTTCATATTTTTTCCTTTCAGCATATTGCTGGACTTCATATTTTATTAGCTATTGGCTCTTGTATAGCATGATGGTACCTATTCCACATTTTCTTTTCTAGGATTCAGCTCGTAGCCTAAGATAGGTAGTAAAATCCTTAACCCTTATATTGTAGGCCAGCCATTTAAGTTGCTGGGTTGTGAGGTTGGGGGGATCGGTAGTTGATATCTTGGTTTGCCATGAAATACTCTTAACTTTAGACTTTAGTTTTCCCTCCATTGCCTTTTTACATTTTTTTTTCTCTGGAATTCCTATTTCTTGCAGTTAGCTGCCATCCTTTTAGATTCCACAAACTTGTGTGGTTCTCAGTGTTCAATCAAAGATAAGTACATGGCTACACTGTTAATTCATGGTGCTGGTCGCTTTGGGTGCAACGGCCTTTTCCAGTTATGTATGTATTGTGTCCATGACGAGCCTATCTATTGTTTTCATTTACTTTATTTAAAACGACTTCCTCTATCTTTAACTTTTGATTTTCAGTGAGATACAAAATGTATGATGTATCTGATCTCAAGGTTGGTGATATATTACACAAGGATTTCAAAAAGTGGACAAGAGCAGGTCTGGACTTGAACTAACCTTAGTCCTTTTAAGCTTGTCTTGGGATTTCTTTTTGCCCTTCAACGTAATGGAATATCATTCCACTAACATAATAGTCGTTGAAACAGGTAAACCAGAGGGTCCTGTTGCTAGAACATCACAAATCGGGATGAGTTCCATTGGAATGCCAATTGCACAGCTTCTTCAACAGGAGAACACCTCAGCGCGTGAAGTTAAAAATTTCCAACGTAAGTGTATAATTTTCATCCACTAAATTCTTGTGAGATAGTTGAACCATAAACATTTATCATATTGCGAGATATAGAAGTATTGAAGCCTTTAATAGTCAGCTTGTTCGCTAATTTGGATAGTATAGGTCGACCTTTAATCCAATCTCACTTCAATTATTTACTTTCCTTTTATGTTGATAATAACGGAAGTAACATACTATAATTTTGAAGATATTATCTTGCCGGTAGTTTTTTGTCGCCACTAACTTACATGTCTTTTATTCTTGTTTTCCCTGTTCCAAACTAAGTTGATGAATTTCATTGTTTAAACCATAAAGATATTTAGTTCTTTTTGTGTTTAAACTTTAAACTATAGAGATATTTAATTCTTTTTGTGCATTTTCGTTGTTTTTATTGTTAATTTCAGAGATGGAGAAACTCCGGCTTCTCATGGTAGTTTCTGGGTATTATGATTCGAAAAGGAACTTCAAGGTTAGAGTTGTGCTAGTATAAGTTATATTTGACATTTTCTATTTTTGTTAATGCGTGTTCTACCTGTTAATGATCTGGTATGCCCCGGGGCTTAATTTAAAACGAACCTATTTCAAAGAGGGTTTGAATCTTTTCCTTTGTGCATCATGATTAATAAAGCCAAAGCTTCGAGTGGGTTAAGGATTGCTCATTTGAGAGACTATTGTAACTTCGATGTTCGAACAACCCAAACTTCTGTGTTTGACTTTGATGTGATTGCAATATTTTGTATCCTAATTTTTGGACTGCCAAGTGCTCATCTAAGGGCCTTTTGGCATTTCTTTCCTCATGGGATGGGGAGTACCTTAAACAAAATGAGCCAAGTATGTGCTCAATTAATAAGTAGTCCACGGACTCTTGAGTATCCATATATATTTTGCTGCAGTCAGTCTCTGGTCTTTTTTTAGAACAAACTGAATATGTTGTCTAGAAAAAGGGTTGTGTAGCGTTTTACTATCTTATGGTAGAGGCTCTGACATTGTCCATGTATTTGGTCGAATACAGAGAGAGATCCTAGTGGCTGCTGAGTCAGTGGAGCTCATGAAAAATCTGCTGTTTTTCTTCGACTCAAGTGCTTCCCAACTGCCTCTCAAAGCGATCCATCAGTCAGGTAAGAATCACTTCAAAATAATACAGGCCACGCACTACGTTTATGTGGCCGGAAAAATTGGGAATTTTAGTCCGACTTGAGATCTCTGGAAGAGTAGGTTAGAAATACATACTTGGTTGTTTTCATCCTGCTGACTGGCATTCATATAAAGAGGTTTGTAACAATTATGATCTCATCGATTCTAACTAAACTCGTTATTGCCAGAAAATTGTGAGACGTAGAAACTCCAGTTGTTTTTCTTTGGTTTCTTTATTGTTCTTGCTAAAAAGTTGTGTATTTTTTCGTTTTAATTGCTACACATCATCCGGGATTCAAAAGATGGTTAATTTTAAATTGCGTTATGGTGCCATAATGGTGTTAAACTTCCTCATGGTGCTCGTGCAGGTCTTGGAGCAGAGATGCAAGCATTTGAGATTGACAAGGTCACATCGAGAAAGACCATCGAGCGCCTCTTGGAAGAATTTGGTGGGACTTCAAAAGGCTAATGCGAATTCCAGACATCAATAAATGTTCAGAGACAGTTGTTCTCGAGTATGTTGTTACACAAGAGGTGAAGGAAAGATTTCTGTAAGATATAATTTAATCGTGGCTGTTCAAATTGAAAGGTATGTTTGAGGGAATGATCAAACTAATCTGCTCTTGAAAATTTGGATTGGATATTCAAATTTTACTGTAAACTCGCTTCATTTTCCAAAATGATGTGCAGTGTGTGTATAAAAACTTTCCGTGAATGAGCCTGTATTGACGAGATTGAATTAGAACGAAAACCAGATGATAGGCATGTTGATTGCAGTAGAACTCTCGGTTGAGATTCAACATTCAAGAGAGCTTTCGGGCGTTGCTTGATAGTGTCTCTTTCCAGTAAAGGAACAAATTTGCAATCTTTCGTCTGCAATCACTTCAAAAACTTTTCTTATTAGCAAAAAAAAGAAGTTCCAAATATTACAGGCATATGAAAGCTTTGTTTCCAGAGCTGTTCAGAGCACTTCCATGCTTAAGCTCCAACTCAAACTCTGTTCCTATAGGAATAGCTACTCCGGAAATCTGTACCGGAACGAACCGCTGGCTACTGTCAAGGCTGGCCTTGATATCTCCGGTCGAGTTTGCTCCCTTTGTAATGTTGAAAGTATACGCTTCCACCCCACCTGCGTTTTGCAACCCGATGAAGGTAACATTATCAATGATCACCTTTTGGTTTAAA
>JADOBS010302353.1:0-13919 GCA_015708375.1 Cydonia oblonga | reverse complement strand
GAGCAAGTCCGGGAGGCGAGCGAAACCCAAAAAAAAAAAAAAAAAAACCCTTGGACCCGTCCCGAACCGGCCCGTTTGAAACGGGCCGGGTTAAGTCTGGTTCTAGTGTTCAAATTTCCAATACCCGGTCCGTTTCCATTTTAAACGGGTATGGTCCGGTCTCTTCAAATTTGGGCCCGCCCCGGCCCGTGCCCACCCCTATTTTGATGAGTTAAGGGACTAATGATAATAAATTTTCACTTGAATAACCATTGTTCCAATTTGATTAAAGTTGAGAGACCATTGCTATAATTTACTCTAAGTTATAAGTAGAAAATTGCTAGTATTCCCTCAAAATAAATGCCTAACAATGAAGATCATACATTCTAAATCTACAATTTATTTTTTATAACAAAGTATTTGTATTAGCTTAATTTCATAGTGATTAGTAAAAGAGTTGATGAGTTTAATTGGTTCCAAGTTGTTACACACTGCCCCGGCCAAATGTGATGTAGTTTCTTTTGTTTTTCTTAACTGTTTGAGAAGAATTTCAAATGTGCATTTTTCCAACGTTCGCAACTTATTATTGTTAAATAAACTGACGTAAAACAAAATTGAGTAGTTCTATGAAAATTAATAATTATGAGGAACTGTAATACAATTAAAAATTAACCTCGAAAATAAGTATACCAGATATGTCAACCATAAAAAAGTTTCAACCAATTGTCACTAACCACAACAAGAAGAAAGTCTTATCCTAATAAGTAGGATCACTGTATAGATCTAGAATGTTATTATGCTCTATTTTGCACTAAATCTTCGTTAACTCCAAGTACTTCATATATTTTCTTAAAGTCTATGTCCAAGTAGGTCTTCCTCTATCATTTATCTCCTAAGTTTCTATCTTATAATCACAATTTCTAATCAGAGCATATGTATATTCGTTTCACATGTCAAAATCACCTTACTCGATTTCTTTTCATCTTATCTTTAATTGTGGCCAGTCTTACTTTACCTCGAAAATCCTCGCCTACCTTAATCATTTTTCTTTTAACTACAACTAATTGCCATTGACCAACAAAAAATAAAAAGGAATTTTTTTACGAATAAAAAAAACGGTTTTGGACAATTGGACGTCCACATTCCGACCAACATCTGTAAAATTGCAAATAGATTCTTATGGTTCGTTTACTAATCCGTAATTAAGATAAGAGAAATTGAATTGAGAGGGAATTGGTACGGGGAGGAGTCAGAAATTCCTGTCAAAATTGTTTACTATAATGTCCTAAAATCAGAGTTGAAATGATATAAAATGTTTAAATGAAAATTAATATTATTACTAAAATTCCAACTTTATGGTGACCGATTCGCAGTGGGAATTTATATATCCTTACCGATTGGAATATAAATAAACAAATCTAAGACAAGTAACCAAATAATAGAGGGGGCACTCTGTTTATTATTTCCATTATTATTGGTTGGTCGTATGTCGGTATCACGACGAACGGCGCAATAGCTCAAGACCTAACTAGTCAACCAATTATTTGTCTTTTTCAACATGTCGTCGTTGGTGGTATTCATCTTTATTTAAAAATAAGAAGTTTTAGGTTTGAATATCGTAGATGACGAATTCGATACCAAATTAGATCATTCATTGTGTGCCTTAACCGAACTCTCCCTCTCCTTAGTGTAAAAATATATTGATGTACTAAAAAAAACATGTAGCCATTTTCATTCATTTCTTTTGTTCTAAGTGGTTTATGAGGTGTTAGGTCATAAGGTGCGGTATATTCAAGGAGAAATCCTTATGTGAAACGGCAACGTTGAAGTAGCGGTGTCCAAAATTATTCGCGTGATGTATTGTGAAAAAATTAAAATATGCGATGTCGTGTTATTGATCCAATATGCTATATTGGCGGCCCAAAACATAGGTGAATTCTTCTTCTAAACCCTAATCTAATGTGGTAGATTTTGCACTACTAAACTTTTATTCTAGCTATACTTATTTCCTAGTATTTGATACCAACTTGAAACAATTTGACAAAAATAAAAAAAAAAGGATTTTATAGTATTCAGTTTTCAAAATTGAGGATGATTGTTTGAGACTGTTTTTGTAAGCATTGAAAAATGCTTCTTGACAATCAAAAGTGTTTATAGCCATGTTTTGTAGAAAAAAAAAATTAAAAAGTATTTATGAGTTATAAAAAACATTTTTTTATAGAATCACCTAATAATTTCTTGTTCACAAGTACTTTTAGGAAGCACTTCAAACTTTAGGGCTTGTTTGAAAGTACTTGTAAAATAACTTAAAAGTGTTTTTTGTAAAAATATGTTTGGAACTAATTCTTAATAAAAATGTAAGCAAATATTGAAAAAACACTTCAAGTATTTTTTGAACCCAAATATACTTTATCTAAAAGCGCGTCTAGTCATTTTAAAAGCACTTTCTAACGAATCGACGCGCTTCCAATATTTATTTATATAAAAAAAAGGGGGAAAGGGATCCTCTCTGGATCCCTTCCATCAAATCCACAAATCCGGATAGATTTGGTGGAAGGGGTCTGGGGATGATCATTTAAAAAATAAAAAAAATAAAAAAAAACACTTGTTGAATAGAAGGAAATGGATCATCTCTGTATCTCTTTCACCAAATCCACAAATCGAGACCCTTAAAATTTGATCAAACGGCTAAAATTATTATAATTTTTAAAATGAACCTCTGTTTTTAGCCGTTGCATCAAATTTTAAAAACCCGAATTGATGAATTTGATGAAAAAGATCCGGAGACGATGAATTTGATGAAAAAGATCCGAAGATGATCACTCTGAATAGAATTGCTTCTCTATCAAAAAAGTATCGTGATTGAGACGTGGATGAAATGGTTGTGGAGACTATCATATAGTTAATTAGCTAAATGTTTCAAATCATGAGGTTGATTTTGTACTTTTGGAATTGTTTTCAAACGTGGGAGCATCATTTCATATTGTTTAATTACAATAATTCCAGTTAACTTAAAAAAAAAAAAATACAATTCAAATTTCAATTTCCCAATTTCATAATCCCGAAATTACCAATTTTATTATCGGAATTGGAAATTTCATAAACCCTAGGGATTTGTGCAGCCTCCTGACGCTCCCAGGCGCCATTGATGAGCTTCCCTCCATTTTTCTCCACAATTTGAATCTCTATCTCTCTCCTCACTTTCTCTCTCTACACACTGTCACCGGCTCATCGCATTTAACTCCGATGAGGAAGAAGAAGAAGGACGATCGCGAATCCTTCTTTAAAACCCTAAACATTCTCTCCCCTTTCCGTTGCTCCAAGGCCCGCCACATCCGCATCGCCGACATACTCGTTGATGAAGAGTTGGGATCCGAAACCGGCGGCTACGATTGCTCCGGACACTTCAATATGGATCGAGACCCACACCGCCTCCCCGAGGACGACGGATTCATGGCCTTACAGTGCTCGTCCCCGGTTTATATTATTTCCCGATGGTTGTCGACTCTGAGGCGAGGCAAACGGAGGCGATGCGGCGTCGTACGGAGCCAGAAGAGACCGAAAGAGGTCGCGAAGACGGAGAGAGAGACTGGCGACGACGAGTCAACGAACGCCACCGGTTCGACGAATGGATTGAACGGCGGTGGCGGGGAAACAGAATCAAGTAAGCAAATAAAAAAATCGAATTTCTTGAATTAAATTATCGAATTTTTGAAGATTTTTGTACTAATTAATAATTATTGAATTTTGTAAAATCCAGGACAGATTGTGAAGGATACGAGCTCATTCAATTTGGGAGTTGCGTGCGGTTTGGTGTATCTGATCCTCGCCGGTAAAAATGAAGTTGCAAAGACGGCGGAGTTGCGGGCGGAGATGGAGCACTTGCTTGAAAATGCAAAAGAGGAATTGCAGAGCAAGAATTCGCGTTTCGATTCCAGGGCGGTGGAGTCGAATGAGATGAATTTTGCTTCTTCCACCACCGATCTCCAACAGGCTTCGAGTTCAAGCTCTGAGAGCCAGTTTTCACTTCAGTCTGGCCTGGTCGGTGAAGTGTGCTCGGAATTTGTTAGAAATGGAAGAGGACAAGGAGAAAGGGATGAATGCGTGGAGGGAATGGATCAACTCGAGGCGGAGCTTGAAGCGGAGTTGGAACGATTGCAGCTGCATTTGGAGTTGGATTCGGAAGATCGTTCATCCAATTCTAACTGCACGCAGCAGCAAAGATTAAACGTATGGAGAGATTTTAATTTTAATTTTGTTTAAACGCATGTTTTGATTGTTTAATCTTGTGAAACGAATGCTTGAATGTCAAAAATGGCAGGCTGTCCAAGACACAGCTCATGGAACAGGCGACGATATCTCAGATTTTGGAGAAGAAATCGGCGCACGTGAAGCAGAACCAGCAGATTATAACGAAATCCCCTCTGATCACCACGGAGTTCCTGCACTCGAACTGGAGAGAAGGCTGCACGAACTGCTGGAAGCGAGGCAGGAAGAACGGATAAAGGAACTTGAAGTCGCATTGGAGTACACGAAGCGCAAGCTTCGTGAGAAGGAAATGGAGGTTTCGTGGTGGAGACAAAATGCGTCTGCAGCACTCACATCGCACCACCATCAAGATCCTTCATCCTCGGGTGCTTCCCAGCACAGTTCGGAGAGTACATTTCACTTGTTTAGGTGAGAAAACCAAGCTGTACAGTGGCTTCAGACAAGCTTCGTGAATGTAACGTCACTTTTATTTTCTGTGTAATTTTACGGGTTACATTATCTATCTGTGATTAAACCGTAAACCCAATCAATTGCTTCCAGAAACAGTAAGGATATCGAGACCATTAGTAGCAAAGGGTGATTTGAGGCTGACCGCGGATGAAGAATCGCTCAGCCAGGTGAGACCAAGAGGCTGTGTTTAGATTAGTTTCCGAGAGTCTCACTTTGGCCCAAAAACTACCTTTTCTCAATACATTTCTTCGGACACAAGCAATCGACTTTGTGCTTTTTGTGTGATTCTGTTAAAGATGGGTTTGCAGAGGGCATTGGGCTCTCAAAGCACAATGGGCCAAACAACTAAAATTTCAGTTCATACCTCTTCTCTACTTGCTGCTTCAGCAGGCATGAGTCCTCCTTTGGAGTAGTTGCTTGGGCTGCAAGTGTTCTAAATGCCTCCGCCTAGCGCTGCTTAGGACTCACCTAGGGGGTGTCTAGACCTATTTAGGCTCTCGCCTAGACTGTCTAGACCCGCCGAGGTTACGACGCTTAACTAGAGAGAAAATAGATAACTTTCATTTTGCATTTCATTTTTTCAATAAATTGTAAGATATTTGTTGAATATTTGGATGAACAATTATTATATGTTTGTTTCCTATATTTTGAATATGCTTTAGTACTTTATAATTTATATGTCATTCGATTTTGCAATTATGTACCCCAATAAAATTTTGTATTTTTTTTTAAGTATAAGTATACACTTGTTTAAATGATATATATCGAATTTAATTAAAACTCAAAAAACTGCATAGGCCTTCGCCTAAGTGCTGGGCCCTTTCCCGCCACCTGGTTAGCGCCTATGCCTTTTTGAACCTTGATTTTATGTATATACGCTCTTAATTATTTGAGCTACAAACTCTTGCAAACACAATATAATATTAGAACTAGGGTTTCTCCAATGAGTAATCAATTTTAATATGAGTAGTCAATGAATCGTACAGCCGGTTAACAAATCACTCACATCACACAACTCTGAAGATTTATCTCGCATTGAAGGCTTTGTATATTCGAAACACTAGAAGGTCATTTGAAAAAAGTAAAAAAATTAGAGCCCACTTGATGTCATATATGCCATGACATAGACATAGTCTTTGTTTATCTCGGATTCACATTAGAGAACCTTTAGCAGTTGGAAGAACATGGATTTAAAATATGACTTAGCACATAAGCAAACAACGCATGTTCATAACACTTTCCCTATCTAATATTATGTTTATGGTGGTACAATAATTGGATGATTTCCTTTAGAAGCTTCTCCATATAGCTGTTTTGTTATAAAAAAAGAAAAGAAAAGGGGGACTAGCTCGTGGCGAAGTCACAACAGTCCACTATTTAGGGGGCTGAGAAAACTCACAGAAACATTTCAGCCTCTAGCCACCGTCGTATTATTCACTAACACCAAGAATCAAACCTAAGACGAGCAGCGTAGAATATGGATTTGAATTCGTCCCAACAACCGAGTCATCATGTGGTGATTTCCTCATATAGGCCATAGCTATTAGGTTTTATCAATAATTTATTTCGATAAGATTCGAATTCATAAGTTGTCTGAAAGAGAATGACTTTTATGGTATTTTTGTACCATTATTTTAGCGTCTCGTACAATGGTACATTTATATATATATATATATATATATATATATATATATATAAATTTTCTTCATATAATGTAATATTACTGACACAAGCCATTATTACGATATACATGTCATGTAAATTGCTCTCCGTCCTAAACACTAGCGGAGCCACGTGAAGGGCTACCGCGGGCTATAGCCCAGCTTTCAATGAAAAATAAAATTTTACATATAATTTTTATTGATTTTCGAATATAACTCACCATATTCTCTTAGTTAATTATATAAAATTATATAATACATTTTACAAACCATATTTTTTCTCACCGCTTCTTGTGCTTATATAAGTTTGGATTTGTTTGAGTTTGAACACATATTTGTTTAATAACAAAAATTTTTTGCTCATCTTATTAAAAATATTTTAAGCTAGTTGATACTCTGAAAAAATACAATATCAAGTTTTTTTATTTATAAAGATTTAAATTTTTAAGTTAATCCATCCTGTGAAAAATTCTTGACTCCACTACTGGCCTTGAAACGATCATCGTGTTGCGGTTTTTATTTTATTTTATTTTTTATTGACTATTCAGATTTCTTGTTGACTCTACATATTCAATGGCTGTGAGAGACGGACCGTGTCTTGACATCGACGGTTAAATTGGGCGAACCCCGCCGTGACCCTTTAATATGCTGGTCCCTGCTCACGAAAAGCCGCCGTGTAATCTTGTCGACACACGCACACACGTCACCGTGTGCCACGTGGACCCACACCCCCTGCTGCTCTTTTTTATCCGTCCGCTTATAAAACCCCACCACCGTCTCCCTCCCATTCCCACCAAGCAAAGAATCCAATTCTCCCTTCCTTCCCACTCTTTCAAACTCTCTGTTTGTTTCCCGAGAAAATCACCAGAAAACAAAAAAAATAAGGGGCAGTCCTCAATTTCCTTACGTTTTATACACATACATTGAAATGGCAGCGGAAGCGAGCTCCAAGAGCGATACTTTGACGCTTGGGAAAGTGAGAGAGGCGTTGATTAAACAAGAAGACACCATAATTTACCGGCTGATTCAGAGAGCAAACTTCCCTTTGAATTCTCCGGCGTACGACGAGAAAACGTTTCCATCGTTTTCTGGTTCTCTGCTTCAGTTCGTTGTTAAGGAAGCCGAAGCCCTCCAATCCAAGGTAGCTATACTTATTAATAACCAGTAATTGGTAATTGCATTTCGATAATCTTTTTCTCGAGATGAACTTCCGAGGAACTGGGATGTCACGGTGGCGGTATTCCAATTCAATCGTGTGATTAAATTAGCGATGGTGCCTGATTGAATTGAAATACATGACAATATGACATTCAAGTTGTATGTCTCTAACATTGTCTCTTGATTAACAGGTTGGTAGGTATGAAAATCCCGAAGAACTTCCGTTTTCCCCGGAAAGTTTACCGCCTTCATTGCTGCCCCCACCGGAAAATCCATCGGTAATTGGTTGAATTTACCCAGAAAGTTTAATTCTTTCCTTATGAATTTGTCAGTAGAAAAAATTTGAACTTTTGTTTTTTTGGAAAATCATCGGTTAAATTTTGTATAGGTATTGCATCCTGCTGCAGCTTCGATCAACATCAACGGAAAGATTTGGGATTTCTATTTCGACGAATTGCTTCCTCTGCTTGCTGCCCCCGGTGACGATGGAAGCTATGCGTCAACTGCTTCTAATGATCTTGATTGCTTGCAGGTGAAGTTAACTTTTAATTATTTTAATGCTATTGCGGTTGGTGAAAGTGTCTGTGCCGCCAACATAAGAACTTTCGTTAGAAGTACTTTATTAGAAATATGCTTTAAGTCCTTCTGCATTGTAATCCAAAAACACACTTGTACCTTTTCCGCCAAACTCATAAGCGCTTTTGCAAGAGCACTTTTCAAACTCATATGTTACTTATTGTGAGATGTGTTTAAGAATGCATCTAGAAAGAAGCACTTGCTGCTTCAAGTTCTCAATTCAGATGAACCGATCGCACATATATTCTCGTTGAACTGAATGTTGTTTCATCTACAGGCCATCTCTAGACGGATTCATTATGGATACTATGTTGCTGAGGTTAAGTTTAAAGATTCCCCTCAAGACTACGAGCCTGCGATTCGCGCTCAGGTTTGTGATTACCATTTTCCTTGTCATTCCATTTAGGGAAGTGTTTGGTTGATCAGAAAATTAATGAAATTAGGGTTTGAATTTTTCAGGATAGGGAGGGTCTGATGAAATTGTTGACTTTTGTGGACGTGGAAGAGAAGGTGAAGAAACGAGTTGAGGAGAAGGCAATGGTGTTTGGGCAAGAAGTAAGCCTGGTTGACAATGCCAACACTAAAACTAACCAACCCAATGTAAGTGAAAAATACAAGGTTGATCCGTTGACAATTTCTCGCCTCTACGGAGAATGGATAATGCCGCTCACGAAGCTCGTTCAGGTTGAGTACCTCCTTCGCCGGCTTGACTAGATTCACTCTGCCTAAATTTTTCGTGTTCAAAATTCTTGTAGTGATGAAAGGTTCATATTTGAACCATTTATTGTTTACAATGTCATTTAGCTTCGGAATTGATTGTGCGATTAGATAATAATACCAAAGTTGTTTATGTATTCTTGTATGTTTGGAGATGTGCGGGAATTTTGTTACAATTGAGAGAATCGAACTCATACTTTATCAATTATACTAATCCATCAGTACTCTACTAGAAAAGCTAAGTATTAATGTGGAAGGAAATACAAGTAATGATTCATCTCTTTTCCATCATATCTTTTGCCAAACATGAGCGTATTTTTCTATCTATACAATTCTTTTTAAGATGGTGTTGTACAACCTAATTATTTTTATCTCTCCTTATATTATATAAAAAACAATTTCCATACACCGTTTTTCTCATTTTGTACAACCTATTTATTTGTATACTTAAGTTTTTCTTGATTTATTCAATCTCTAAGCCAAAGATAATTAGAGATAGAGGTGGGCATAAAAATCAGGGGTGGGCATAAAAACGGCCGCAATGAAAAACCAAATCGAATTGTTTAAAAAATCGTAAAAAAACTGTGTTGATCGAAAAATTCAAAACCGGTCAAAAAAAAAACCGCAGGGGTCTTTTCCAGTTTCCTTTCTTACTTCTCAAAAAACTGGTTAAAACTGAACCGGACCGACTTAAACCGGCTTAAAAGTAAATTACTTGACAGAGTTGGTATTTGCTTTTGTAAATCGTGGGTTGCTCATTTTCCACAGCCTGTTATTACAAAGCCCAAAGCCCAAACCATTTCCCCCAGAGCAAATACGACGTCGTAAATGCCAAAAAGGAAAATACTAAAATTACGATAAATAACGAGCTGATAGAGACCGGAACATATGTAGTATATCACATATTTTTATATAAGTAGTGAAAAATTTTATT
The DNA here is from genome assembly GCA_015708375.1 of Cydonia oblonga. Lineage (NCBI taxonomy): Eukaryota > Viridiplantae > Streptophyta > Magnoliopsida > Rosales > Rosaceae > Cydonia > Cydonia oblonga. The sequence goes on along the minus strand of JADOBS010302353.1, from coordinate 4,175 downwards.
TCTTAAGTTATTAATTTTTTTAACATATATATCCCACAATTTATATAATGATACGTGGTGTACGTGTATTCTGTTCACACTAAAAAATAGAACTTTAACAAAAAACTCTCAGTATTATTAATTTAACGAAAAATCACAATTTTTATACTAAAAATTCAATTATGGTACTATTTATTTTACCTTTTATTTTGTTCTTATTGTTAAAACTTAAAGTTTTCAAGCTATTTTCATTAGTTTTCCTTAAATAAAAACCTCTCTCGAAAGGAGGAGAGATTTTTCAATGTGATCGGTACACGGGGTGGTACACCATGTGTCACTAAATAAATGGTAGGATATGTGTACTAAAAAGTTAATAACTTTAAAATAAAATTTCTCAACATTTATATTACATCACGTGGTGTACCACTTGCATTCTCGTCACAACTAAAAATTTCTAACTCAGTGCTAACTGGAAAGAGAAGAGATCATTTCCGGATTTCTTTCACCAAAATCACCGTGATCCGAACGTTTAAAATTTCATTTAACGGTTAATTTATTTTGATCTCTTAAAATCTATATAATTTTTAATCATTAGATGAAATTTCAAAAGTCTAGATCATTTTGTCTGGTGGCGTTGTTGGAAGAGATCTGCAGAGGATCTCTTCTCGACTGGAACGTCAGAATCCAAAAGTCCTCTCGGCTCTCTCTCCCCATCAAAAGCTGCGACCCATTTTTCTCTTCTCAACGCAGTGAGAGTGACGACTGAAAAAATCCCCAAAAATCTCACATGCATTGCTTGTAAACCCTAATTTCGGAGATTTCGAAGCCAACATTTCCACGGTCTGGGATTTTAGGGTTCCTTTTTCACTCCGATCGAGCTCACTGTAAGTCTGTATTCTTCCCTCTGTTTTTATAATTTTTATTCATTTATGTATTAGTTTTTTATTTTTTCTTTTTCGGCCATGTGTTTCTTTTAGGAGCAGAGCTTTTTTTGATGATAAATTTGTAAACTTTTCTGTTTTATTTTTTGATTTTCGAAATTTTCTGGAGGGATTGTGGTTTTTAATGTGTCTGTTTAGGTAGGGTTTTAGCTTTGGGTTGGAAGTATTTTTAATTTTCCTGATTTTTCTGTGAAATAGGTGTCTGGAAAATTGTGTTTATGTAAAATATTGTGTTTCCTTTTACCGTGTAGTGGAGAAGGGAAAGAGTAGTTCAAACCAAACTGGAAAAACCCTAATGGAAATATGTGATATTCCAGAATAAATGAGGGTTGAGTTTGAAATTTGAATACCAAAGCATTTAATTAAGGTGTATATGAATACACAATTCCCGCATTGTTGCGGGTGGTGTTTTCCAACTCAAAGTTGGAAGTCCCATTAAGAAATATGAAGATTTGCATAGAAAGAGTGACATGTATACGGGGGGCATTGCTGTACTTATTTCATTTGTTGTTATTTTTGAAACAAAATTGATAATCGGTAACTGCATAATTGAATTCAAAGGCTTTTTAGACAACAAAAATGGGTTGCTGAATAAGATAGTTCATATCTAACATGTATATCTTGTTCTATTAAGGTTAACATTTAAGAGTTTAAGAAGTTATGCTTTATCTGTTGTCTTTGAAGAATTGATTGTCCTTTTTCTATGTTGATTTTGCGGTGTTCTTATTAAATAGTGCTAATTTTGTTTGGGATCAAGAGATGTGAAATTCATTCCCATTTTCTTTTACTATTGGTTTTTCTGCAACCAATTGTGGTATTATTTTAATAATTGGATGGCTAATTTGATATATATTTGTTGTTTATCTTCTTATCCTTTGCTTAATTGACAGAGTTTGAATCCAATGGGGGCGTCATCGGATGCCAAGGGAGATATTGGTATGAGCAGCAAGGGAGAAAGTTTTACAAATGGTGTTGACATGGACATCGACGATAGTGATTATGATGATGAGTATGATTACTCAACTAGCCTGCAAGATCTTGGGGAAGGATTTCTGAAGAATTTCTGTAAGGAGGCGGCAACATCATTTTTCAACGAGTATGGCCTCATTAGTCATCAAATCAACTCATATAATGACTTCATACAAAATGGCATACAAAGAGTCTTCAGTTCTTTTGGCGAGATTATAGTGGAGCCTGGCTATGATCCATCAAAGAAGGGAGACAATGAATGGCGCTATGCTTTAGTGAAGTTTGGGAAGGTTACTCTTGGTAGGCCAAGTTTTTGGGGTGGTTCTGACAATGATAAGGAGTATAATATGTTGCCTAGGCATGCTCGACTTCAGAACATGACATACTGCGCTAAGATGAAAGTGAATATCACTGTTGAGGTAAATGAATTTGATAATTAAGTTCAGTAGATGCATGAAATTTTAGTGCAGTTCTGCTGTCTCATTTTGACATTTTTTTTATGCTGTAGATAGTCCGACTTATCTAGTTATGATTTTCAAGCTCTAATTCGCAAAAGCATTTAACACATATTTATTTGACATGATTCTTTAATAGTACTGCTATAATTACAAATCATGATACCGTAGTTTGATTTATCATCCAGCTGTATCATATATGGTGGGTGTCTTGTTTGTGTAGTTTCTATGTTGACAACCAATTTGGACGATAATAATCTTTAAATATTTCTTTTTATCTCCCCATTACATAATGTCTTATAATATGTGGATATTTGTAATCTGCCAGGTATATAATCAACGACTTGTCAGCAGCGATAAGTTTAAGACTGGAAAAGAACGGTTCCTTGACAAGGAAATTTTAAGTACAGATACCAGAGACATTACGATTGGTAGTGTCCCTGTGATGGTGAAGTCTGACTTATGCTGGATGAGGGACGTTGAGAAAGGTGACTGTGATTTTGACCATGGAGGCTATTTTATTATCAAGGGTGCAGAGAAGGTGAGCCCAAAACTTAATTTAATTTCTGACATGCAGATAACTCATTATTATGATTGCAAATGAAGTTTGCTGATGATCGATGTGTAGAAATGTCAGTTTATCACTTTTCTAGATTTTTGTTTGTTCAAACCTACTTGATGCCTTTAAAATTGTTTAACGGGACTCTGCTATGCAATGTAATGTTTCTTTTTCCACGCAGTTCTAATGACATTTGTATAATGTATGATGCAGACATTTATTGCACAAGAACAGAGCTGTCTGAAGAAACTTCTCATTACAAATAATCAGGGTCTGACAGTAGCATATAGGTCAGAGGTGAAGAGGCATAGGTTAATAATTAGACTAGTCGGGATTTCTAAACTTGAAAACATTGAAGGAGTAGAGAAAGTCCTTACTGTTTACTTCATGTCGACAGAAATCCCTGTGTGGGTATGGTTTTTTGCCCTTGGTGTTTCATCGGATAAAGAAGTTATTGATCTGATTGATTATGGCAGTGAAGATGCCAGCATTTTGAACATACTTTTTGCCTCAATTCGTGATGCCGATAAAGCTACTGAAAAAGTGGATGGAGGCTTCCGTAGGGGGAAGAATGCCCTCAAATATGTGGATGATGTTATAAAGAAAACTGCATTTCCACCCGGGGAAAGCATGGAAGAGTGCATCAGCTTGTATCTTTTCCCCAATCTCAGAGGTCTAAAGCAAAAGGCTCGCTTTCTTGGGTATATGGTGAAGTCCCTGTTACAAGCCTCTGCTGGTCGCAGGAAATGTGACAATAGGGATGACTTTAGGAACAAGAGGTTGGACTTGGCGGGTGAGCTTCTCGAACGAGAGCTAAAGGCGCATATTGGACATGCAAGGCGGCGCATGGCAAAGGCCTTGCAGAGAGACCTTTATGGTGATCGGGTTGTGCGGCCAATTGAACACTACCTAGATGCCTCCATAGTTACTAATGGCATTTCAAGAGCATTCTCAACTGGAGCATGGTGTCATCCCTTCAAGAAAATGGAGAGGATGTCTGGTGTAGTGGCAACAGTTGGGCGAGCAAATCCGCTGCAGACAATGATTGATATGCGGAAGACAAGGCAGCAGGTTCAATATACAGGGAAGGTTGGAGATGCCAGATACCCGTGAGTAACTTTTTAACTTATTTCAACTTATGTTTCCTGCTGTCATGCAACAGCTTTATTCTAGTTGGCGGTTCAAAGAATATAGCTTTAGCTTAAAAATGCTTTGCTCTTAGATATTTCCTTCTTTTTTTTTTTTCTTTTTTTTTTTTTTTTTTTTAGGTTT
>JADOBS010302352.1:0-13918 GCA_015708375.1 Cydonia oblonga | reverse complement strand
CGACTCGTTCCACATCCGTGGAACACAAATTTATAACATTTTATGACAAAATTTCTCCTTATCTTTTTCAATATTTACATCATCCGTTCCGTCCTGTTTCGTCCCGTCCCGTCCCGTCCCGTTCCGTTCCGTCCCGTCTGCGTACCAAACGCTACCCCAAGAAATCTGATTCCCTGTGGAAAAAAAACTTACTCGGGGGAGACATTACCCGCATCAGCACTTATTCCGTTGGTGGTGCTTCCATTGTTCTCGGCAGGACCTAAATCCGGATAGTTACGGTGGTTGAGGGAGTGCAACCAGAGACCCACAACACCTTCTTTATGCTCAGTGGATGCAATGTGAGTGTATATATGCTTCATCTTGAAGTCTTCTGCCTCTTGTTCAGTCTTTCATTGACAGTTCTTCATGACTATCTCCCCATTTCTGGTTGTACGACGCAAAGAAGCACTCATCCAAGTACAAACCAACCTCAGGAGCCGTCGGCACATTGATGTTAACATCCCTGTATTTTGTGCATAACAAACTCAGTTAAGCATACATTACATATTCTCTGAGAGTCCAAAAAACAAAAAGCACACGCCAACATACCATGATGATCCCAGTACTTACTTTTGCAATGCTCTTTCTAGCAATGACTCAGGAGCACATCCCCTGAACATTGCCACCGCAAGCCCGATCATCTTCCTAATCTGATGAAGCATGAAGCTCTGCCCCACAACTTCACACTTAACGAATTCCATACCCTCAACTGTAACCTTGGTCTTTGCATTGAACGAAATGATGAAGCGCTGAGCAGCAGGGTCTACAGCTTTAGTTCTGGTGGTGAAGTTGTGGAAGTTGTGAGTCCCCTCATAACTATTCAAAATTTTGTTAAACGTTTCCCTCTCCTTCTCGCCATTACAAAATCCACTTCGCCTTCCACTTCCCTCCTCTGTCTTCTCGCCTCCATTAGCCTTCTCTTCGCCAAGACTAACATTCGTATCATTCATTGACTCGGAATTCAAATCAGCAGCGTCTGCCTCATTGAGGACCGCTCGATTATGCTCAACCTCAATTTCAGAAACCTCATTGTTATTAATACTCATGCTAATTTCAGTTTTGAGTTCAGAATTCGAATTATCAACCCCAGCATTCTCCGTAAGAACCTTAGTTTCTTCATTAATGCTAAAGCTAACTTGGTTTTTTTTTTTTTCAAAAAATAAAAAATTAAATTAAAAAGAAAATATTATGAAAGAAAAAAACATTATAGACATTAAAATAATTTTTAAAAAAAAATCCTGAATATTAAAGTAACTTTTATTGAAAAAAAAGGGTAAATAATAGAAAAGGTCCCTAAACTATACTATAAGTTTAGTTTTCATCCCTCAACTCTTATATTAGTTTCTCTCGTCCTCCAACTTAAGTTTGTGTTGCACGAATCGTTTTTTCCGTCAAGTCGGTTACATGTTCCGTTAAATATGATCACATGCCTTGCACGTGACCTTTTTGTGGTGGGCGAATATGACATTTTGCTGGCCCAAGGGAATCTCACGTGCTATAAGATGGAGAACTCAAAAGTTTTGGGAAAGAGTTCAACTGGAGATTAAGAGCTCAGTTCTAGGGTTTGAGAAATTTGAATAGGAAATTCACTGTTATTGGCTGAGAATGCACTTTCGTGATTAATTATTCACATGGCGACAACGTTTCGGTGGTCTGGAGAGCATCCACGATATAGAAAGTTTTTCCTTCATCGTTTAATTTTATATTTCATGAATTTCGTTTGGATTGTTTTTGTCTAAAAATGTATTCTATTATTCGCTTTGGCTTTATATGTATGGTGGTACTTTGTCTTTTCGGTCAAATGCATTTATATGTTGGCCTTATTACTATCTATTTTTCTCCATTGCTCCAGCGTCCACCACACCCCAATATGCATATATTGGGGTTTGGTGAGGGTATTTATCGTAAGAATTTGATTTTGGTGAGTGCTTAACCTCACATTGTATATTATATATGGCAGGTGGTCTGGAGCTATGTACTCTTGAACTTAACCATTATGGGTTGGTAGAAAATGGAGTTTATAAAGGTGGCAAGGTATGTTATGTAGACAATTGTGTTGATGACTATTTGTCATTGGTGGATTTACAAAAGATTGGTGTAGAACTTGGCTATAAAGTTGACATAACTCAGAAGGTTACAAGTTTAAGTGTACTACAAGAAACCTGGTAAGTTTGGTGCAAGTGCATTGATAGAGGTGAAAGATGATAGTTTTATTCCGGGGCTAATTGCTTGCATTCATGTAATAGAATTGTTCAATTGTATTATCATGATCCAACTGATCTAAACATCATTGGGAGTCAAGCTTTTGAGGTATGACCAAGTTTGGATTCTGAAAACTATAATGGTGGCACTGATGAATTTAAGGGTCACCAATATTGGCATTTTATTGATCGCCTAGCCAATGCCGACGATTCAGTAAAGAAGGTCAACACATATGAAGCTGCATCTGTTGGTATACATGGTAATGTTCAGGAATATAATGAAGATGAAGCAGAAGAGGATAATGAAAATAATGAAAAAGAAGGTGAAAACGAAGAAGAGGATGAAGTATTTGTTGACAGTGATTATGGGGTAAGTGACGATGAAGAGCCAATTAATGTTGAAGAGGTAAATGGTGTGGAGGCACCAAATGAAGTGTTTGATGTTAATCATCCAAATGAAGTTCATGATTTTCATCATCCTAATGAAGCGACAGGGGAGATTTCATCTGATGGTGAAGACATTGATATTCCTTATTCTGGTAGTGATGAAGAGGAAGGTGAACAAAACTTTAATAAATTATCCAAGAAGAGGAAAAGGAAATTACCGAGTTTTAAACAGTGGAGGAGAGACATAGATTTGAGAAATCCAGAGTTTCGATTGGGAATGCAATTCGCCAATAAAGCAGAGGTGAAAGAAGCTATAAAGGAGTGGGCTATTATCAACGGACGAGAAGTCAAATTTGTAAAAGATGATAAAATTAGGGTGAGAGCAAAGTGTGTTGGAAATAAGAAAACAAAGTGCCTGTTCACTATATTTGCTTCCATCATAGATTCAGATGAGCCCACTTTTGCAATCAAGACTCTTTGCTTAGATCATCATTGTGGGAGAGTTGGTAAGCTAAAGTTTGCTAATTCAAAGTGGCTAGCTGAAAAGTTTGCTGACAGGATCAAGAAAAATGCTCATTGGAATGTCGGAGCATTTAAGTCGGAGGTATTAGATCAGTACCGTATGAATGTTCACAGACATCAAATATACAGAGCAAATAGGTTGTCCAAGTTGATTATTGAAGGTAGCTAATAAAGGAAGCACAGTGGTTATAAACAATCAGATGGAGGGCGATCAACCAGTTTTCCGTAGGATGTACGTGTGCTTAGAAGCTTGTAAGAAAGGTTTTTTGGAGGGTTGTAGACCATACATGGGTCAGATTTTAACTGTTGTTGGAGTTGATGGGAATAATGGTATGTTTCCAGTTGCTTATGCTATAGTGGAAATTGAAAATAAGAGTTCATGGATTTGGTTCGTTGAACTTTTGAAAGCTGATTTAAATATTGAGAATGGGGCAGCTTGGGTGTTTATAAGTGACAAACAAAAAGGACTCGTTCCTGCCATTCAAAGTGTCCTTCCAACAACTGAGCATCGAATGTGTTGGAGACATCTATATAACAACTTTAAAGCATCGCACCCGGGACTTGCATTGAAGAATACATTGTGGGCCTTAGCAACATCCAATACTATTCCATGGATTGATGTAGAGATGGAAAAGATGAAACAACAGGATGAAAAAGCTTGGATTTGGATTCATAAAAGGCTTCCACAAAATTGGAGTAGAGCTTATTTTGCATCGCACTTCAAGTGTGATATTTTGTTGAACAACCTATGTGAATCGTTTAACTCTCGCATTTTAGATGCAAGAGACAAGGCAATATTAACATGCCTTGAGAAAATTATGGTATATATCATGCTAAGGATGGCTAATAGAAGAATTGCAGCTAGGCATTGGAAACATCCGGTTGGACCTAGGATCTTCAAAATCATTGAGAATAACAAGTTAGGAGTTAGTCAGTACATTCCTATGATGGCTGGGGAAGAAGTTCTTAGTACAACATATGTATAGGGCTGAGTTTGTTGTGGATCTAAGAGCAAAAACATGCTCTTGCAGAAGATGGGATTTGTGCGGGATCTCATGCCCCCATGCTATTTCTTGCATTTTTTCTATGGATGAAAATGTGTATGACTATACACATGATTGCTATAAGCAAGAGGCTTACTTGATTTCATATGATCCCATTGTTCACCCGGTTCCATCCATGGATCAGTGGAAGAAAATTGGTTTGCCTGCAATTAGCCCTCCTCCATACAAAAAGCAACCTGGAAGGTCAAAAATGTCAAGAACTAAAGAGGTAGGTGAGGTTCAAGCACCTGCTCCACCCCCTCCAAACCCCATCCCACTAGATTATATTCCACCTCCTGCAAAGCTAAAAAGAATATTTGTCAAGGTAAAGTGTGGAATTTGTGGCCAACGAGGACATAATAGGTTCAGTCATAAAAAAGAAGGGGAAAATAGCTCTTCTAACATCCAAGAGGCAGCTCAGGTATATACAATACTTTGCTTTTTTTAATTTCTTTTGCTTTGTGAAGCACTAGTTCTAATATTTTTACTTTATTTGCTTTGTGTAGGGCTATGGTGATCACTTTCATCAAACCAATGGGCCAAACCCTTCTATAGGGATAGGGAAACCAAGAGGTTGTGGTATAACAAAAGGAGAGGGCAAACAAGGAACACAAAAACCAGTAAGTGTGCTTCTCAATTGATTTGGGATGTATTGGTGACTATAGAAGGATTCGTAATGTATATGATGCATATGATGTCTAGGTTTCAACTAAGAAAGACAGAGATCTCATCATCCATTGCAAAAGGAAATGGAGCAGGGACATCATAATCACAACCACCTTTTTAAGAAGAAAAAACAGCGGAAACCATGTTGGGAATAAAAATTGGGCATGGTCAATGGGATCAATGATGTTGTTTTTGGAACTTCCTTTTTGTAGCATAAATCATCTTTTATGTGGTTGTAGAATTGGTACGTATTTTGTGTAGTAAACTTTGTAGTTTGGTAAGGCTGGTATTTTTATTTAGGAAAACTAACGAAAAGTCCAAAAAAACTTCTCTTTTAACAAAAAGCTATTTTTAAAGGTATAGTGAATAGTGACAGTTAAAGGTAAAAAAATGATTTTTCGTTAAAAATGAATAGTACCGAGAGTGTTTTATTAAAACTCTCTTTTTATTTTGGTAATGTTGGTACTTTTGATGAAGTTGTTATCGATACTTTTGGTGATCTTTAGCACAATTTGTTGTTTTAATGTTAATCTATTATTATTATCAAACTTAAATAACTCTTGAGTTATGCCGAAAAATTGCATAAGATAAACAATTAGTTTATACATCAATAAAAAACGAGTCCTTAAGGCAACACCCCACTAAGTTGTTAACTCATATGATAAACAATTGGATTAAATAGGAAAATTGCATTTCACAATTAGACTTTTTTTTTTTTTTGGGCAAAAGCATATCACAATAAGCCTTTTCTTGGTGGGAAAATTAATCTAGAAAGGGATATCATTTACATATTGGGAATCTTAGAATTCATAACTTAAAAGACCATTATACCCTTAAATTTAACGGAAAAGATGACATATTTGACAGAAGGACCAATTGTGCAACACAGAGTTAAGTTGGAGGATGCAAGAAATTAATATAAGAGTTCAGGGACGAAAACTAAACATGGGATAAGGTTCAGAGACCTTTGCTACCACGCACCCAAAAAAAATCATGCTTTTAGACCTACTCCAACTCTTGGAGTAAAACTCAAATTTTAGATTCTAAATTTACCTTAATTTGCTCCAATCATTGGGTCAAATATAAAACTCATGTCAGGGGTAAATTTAAATTTGTTAGATTAGATGTAAATTAGAAAACTAATGAATTTCAAATTCACGTTGTAATGTAAGGACAATAGTCATCTCCATCATATTTATCTCCATCTTCTTTCATTTTATATAAGTTTATATTTACACAAAAAGTGTAACTAGAAAACAAAAGGGATTAACATAGAATATGTAAAGTCATCCCCCTCTTCTATGTATTTTCCCGCTTATGGAGATAAACCACCATGGTAAGAAAGTGTGTATGGTCACAAAGTCAAACATTAGCGGGGTCATTGGCTGCCGACATCTTCAAAAACTTAATGTATATTTCTATGTGTATTTATTTAACTATATAAATCGTGAAGGCAAATTAAATTATAACATCTTTTTTTTATTTCTTTGTCTATTTTTTTTTCCATCATTCTTATCTTTCTTTTCTCTCTTCTTGTATGTAATCTACTGTGCCACCAAACCTCGATGAAATGCTTCAGTTGACAAACGTCGACAATCTTCACCATTATTTTACTATTTCCTATAGCCATTCCCCGACAAGCTTCTAGATATCGTATGAGCAATTGGCATAATATATTTTAGTCTTTTTAGATGCACATATTATTTAAATATATCAATACCTCGTCTCAACGGTTGATGTTGCGCACGTCAATTCCTTAACCCGGCAGAGTACTAGGAATGACGAGACAAAGATTGATTATCACCGCCCAAGTCCAATGCATCATTTTCTTAACGTGCCCAATTGCCTAACAGCACAGAGCCAAAGATCCGATCCCGCCATTCACCACGCACCTTCGCTCCATTTCCATCTCTCTGGTTTTCCTCCTTTCCAAATTCCAACGCCCTTCTGCCATCTCCTTTCGATATCGAATCCTTTTTCTTCCTTTTACAGCAGAATATCTATATTCTCCCGTCACCTTTTCAACTTCAACCTGTGTCGTCCGTCCTCGTGATTCGAATTCGGTGGTCTCCCTCGAATTTTCAGCTTTTTCTGTCCTATTTATGCCGCTCAACGGCGCAACCCCAAACCCACAACCGCAATCGCATTCGCATTCGCAATCGCATTCGCAGCCAGCCATAGAACTTTCGGTACGTCTCTGCTCGCATCAATTAGAAAACTTGCTGAATTCGTATTAAGAATGCCAAAATTCTGAAGCCCTGCATTTATTCATATACTTATGCCTGCATTCGTGTTTATTTTGTTAATTTTAACCTGTACGACTTTTTTCTTGCGGAATATGAGACGAAACAGATGAACGTTTATCATCACCAAGATTTCATTGTCTTCTCCTCCATTTTGTGTCATCTTGCCAGTGTTTTGGTGCACTCATGTCGTTCATCCATGTAGGATAACTGCCCGTGCCTTAACTGCAATCCGGTGCGGCCGAGTTGAGAAACTACATCCTGAGTCAAATGGGTTACGGTCGTAATGTATGCATGCCCTCTCAATCTCTCTATCATTCACGCACACACTCGCACTCACAAGATTGGAGGACTTCTTTTCTCTAATCTTCCATTTTGATGAAATGCAGGATTCACGAGAAAAGGCGCAGCAGACTGATATTGGTATGCTTTTGCTTTCGCCTGCCGATGCTTTCCATTAATTTTCTCTTTGATTAAAGGGGATAAGGGATTCAAATAGGCCGTATGAAAAGGCAGATCTTACTTTGTCTTGTGAATTTGGAAATTTCAATCATGAACATTGAGAATTTAACTGTACATGTTGAATAAGCGTAGATTAGGCTCTCTAGTTTATCTTGTGTTCATACTAATGTGATACTTTGCTGACGTTTGAAAGTTTGGTTCATGGAGAACATTTTGTATATCGCCTTTTTCTTGACACTAAAGAATGCTTTTGAATTCATATGCAGGTGCAGCGGTGCGCAATGGAAGAGAAATCCTTTTGCAGGTAAATTTTACACTTTCCACATAATATTAAGATATGTTCAACATCTTGTTGGAGCCATTTTATACATCAATTATATAGTCCTTATGGACTATGGTAATCCTGTTATTTGAAGTGATTAAACTGCGGTCTTCTGGATTGTTGGGAAAGTAAAATGGTCGCTGCCGTATGATGTAAACGTTTTTTTTAACTTTATATTGTAATGATGGTAAATTGTTTTGGTTGCATTAAAGCTATGATAGCTCTCAACTTAATCAAGAATATGGTTTGACCGAACTATATCTACAGGCCTTCAATTGGGAGTCTCATAAACATGATTGGTGGAGAAATTTAGAAACTAAAGTTCCGGATATAGGAAGATCTGGTTTTACATCAGCATGGTTGCCGCCTTCAACTCATTCCCTTGCACCGGAAGGTTGGATGCACAAATTTTGTAGGCTGTTTTCTTATTCTCTCTGCATATAAATGATTGGATCACCATGTTTGTTTTCTTTCTCTTATTATAGGTTACCTTCCGCAGGACATATATTCTCTCAATTCTAAATATGGATCTGAGAACTTATTAAAATCTTTACTTCATAAAATGAAGCAACATAAAGTTAGAGCAATGGCTGACATAGTTATCAATCATCGTGTTGGGACTACTAGAGGGCATGGTGGAAAGTACAACCGCTATGATGGAATTTCGTTGTCATGGGATGAACGTGCTGTCACATCTTGTACCGGTGGACTGGTAATGAAATCTGTCACTGCTTGAATGACTCTGCATGATTCATGATGCAATGTCTGTTTGAGCTAATTGAATTTCTCTGTATTTTATGTATCAGGGTAATAGAAGCACTGGGGACAATTTCCATGGGGTTCCGAATATTGATCATAGCCAACTTTTTGTTCGAAAAGATATTACAGGATGGCTGCAGTGGCTACGTAATAATGTTGGTTTTCAGGATTTCCGATTTGATTTTGCAAGGGGGTGAGACATACTTGCATAAAATTGAGTTTCGTTTTTAACTGGGTTTATTCACTGCATACGTTTTTCCATGTCTTTGATTTAATTGGCCTTTACATGTTTTCAATGTTACAATAGTTATTCAGCAAAATATGTGAAAGAATACATCGAAGGAGCAAAACCAATTTTTTCTGTTGGGGAGTATTGGGATTCTTGCAACTACAATGGTCATGGCCTGGATTACAACCAAGGTATTGGATCATATGGTTTTGAGATGTGTAGGGTATTGGACTATATATTAGCTTATAGGAAATTAATAAGTTCAACACTGCATGCTACCGTATAAAGGGTAGCTTAGCCCTGTTGATAGCATTCCTTTTTGCCCTTTCATTTGATGTGTATTGTAATTTTCTGTCTTAATTGGGTTCAGGGATCAAATCTCTTTCTACTGAGGATTTAGCATTGAGCTGACTGTTTGATCTTTATGATGATTGATAATGTTACGCAGATAGCCACAGACAGCGGATAGTAAATTGGATTGAGGGCACAGGACAGCTATCAACTGCGTTTGACTTTACAACCAAGGGAATTCTTCAGGTAAATTCCAATTGAAAACAGAATGGCATATCCAACCGCAGCCCACCCCTTGCACACACATACACAACAGTCCACTAAGATGGACATCTACAATAATAATGAGTCCCGGTCATTAGATCAATAGAGTGGTTAACCTTTTTATTATATATAAGAAAAGAAATCATGTAGCAATCTTCATCAAAGTGTCTCTTCGTCTATGAATACTAGTACTCCTCACAAGTATGTCCAGTCTGCTGTATCCATAGTACTTGCCACCATTTTTTTCCAGATTGTAATAACGTCCATACTCATCAAAATATTTCTTCATCAATGAGTACCATTTCCCTTTCCTTTTTCTTCTGGCTGCCACCTCCCCCTCCTGTTTTCTTCTTTAGACTTTGGACATTTATACTTGCATTCTATGCAGGAAGCGGTTAAAGGACAATTGTGGCGCCTGCGTGACCCCCAAGGGAAGCCACCAGGTGTAGTTGGATGGTGGCCTTCTCGATCTGTCACCTTCCTAGATAACCATGATACAGGCTCAACGCAGGTACTGTTACTATTCTGTTGTGCTGAAGTAAATATCATTGGGAACTTAGGCTACAATCTTTTGGGCTGAACAAGTCAAGTTTGGGCCTAAACAACCCTGATTAATACTCTCTGCACACAACTACATTTTCTCTGCATACAAGTGTATCGCGTTTGTGTTACTGTGGTACCTATCTTTTCAGAGATTGGCCTTTTGGTTCCCATAGTGAAAGTAAGAAATCCACTCACATTATAATCATTTTGTCTCGCAGGCTCATTGGCCCTTCCCTTCAAATCACATTATGGAGGTACGAAAACTTGTTTATTAAGTTCAAATGATTTGCATTTAGATGGAAATTCCAGCTTCTGTCATTGATGTTATTACTGCTGGCAGCTGCTATATTCTAATTGATATGAGAATAATTCTTCAAACCCACCTAAAAATTGGAGTGCAAGTTCTCTAACTTCCAAGTCCATGCTTTCCGCAGGGTTACACATACATACTCACGCACCCAGGAATACCAACAGTTTTCTACGATCATTTCTATGATTGGGGTGATTCCATTCATGACCAGATTGTGAAACTGGTATGCAGTATAGGCAGTTCCCTTTTCCGACTTGATGTCTTTTGAACAAAAGTTTCTCATTTGTTAGCATTGGCACTTGTCTGCAGATTGACATCAGGAAGCGTCAAGACATTCACAGCCGATCATCTATAACGATCCTAGAGGCCCAACCGAATCTCTACTCTGCTATGATAGGGGAGAAAGTGTGCATGAAAATTGGGGATGGTTCATGGTGCCCAGCCGGTAGGGAGTGGACACTGGCAACCTGTGGTCACAGATATGCTGTTTGGAACAAGTAGCTTAGAAAGATTATAGATATAAGCTTTTACTTATAAGACGAAATAATATTTATGCGCACCCACTATGGTTGTTTATATGTATTTATACCAAATAGGATGATAATCGACGTCCTCACCCTCCGCCCGATATACATTGATAAATGATGACTTACATGAAACGGAGACACTAAAAAGAAGAGCTAACGTTTGTACTGTACGGAAGGTTCTTCCGCTAGGAATCATTGTAGTAACTTGCTGAGACTTCATGTTGTATCATTAAAGCCATTTCTAGTGCCCTAAAATAAAGTGTTGCTTTATTGAGTAATGTCATATTGAGTGGTCCTTTATGCATAGTCTGTCTGACCCCCGCATTGCGGGGGAGACTTAAATGAAATGGGAATGCCAAGATAATAGTGTCAGAAACTATTAGCCTGTCGTTATGTGTTTTGATTTTCTCATGTAGTCGCATGATTAGTTTTAAATTACATTATCTTGATGTTTCAATTTCAAGCAAATCTTCCCACGTCAAACTATTTGATTGATCTTCAAATAGCAATTGTATATAATCCTGCGCATCAAACGACAATGATAAGTAGAGTAAAACAGTAGGAATGTAGACGAGGAAAAAAAGGTTGGATGGTGAGGGGACCGAAACAAACAGCAACTTGAAATATGCCCGGTTGACCAAAGTCTGTTATATCATAAAGACAAGAAAAAGGTCTTTGTGTGTGTTCCAGGCGACTTGTATTATCACCTCTGAATAGCACAAGCCATAAAAGCAATCATCGAATTTTGTAGTAAAAAGAAGAGAAAGCTTTGGTCCCGTAAGAGGATAAATGATTTCCCCCGCCCATATGGACACAAATATGTAACGCAATCGGACAATTCTTTACCACCAAACATAATAATAAATAACAGTATGTGTTAATATACAAGACACCGATATCACAATTATAATTTACGATGACCAAATACTAGAGGCAAATTGTAATATTGGTATCAGATTTCTAACATTCTAAATTTATTTTGTTACAAACTTAATTATCTGTATTTTCTTATATAACGATATTTACGTATATAGACAATCATGCATACAATTATTGAATGATTTTTGAACAATAAGCTAAAGTGATATATGTACATACATGTATATTTATCACTTTCTTTGGGTTAAATACTCACTTGTTTGTATTGAATGACACATTTTAAACATTTAAATTAAGCATTTGTAAGGGCATTTGTAACTCATCGAGTGGTTAAGTTAGAATATTCATGCATTTAAAGTTTTAAGTTTGAATTAAACAAGTTGAGGATTAATGGGTTGACAGAGATGTGGGAGATCATCCTGTCTAAAAATAAAAGCATGGATTTCAACATCATTTGTGTCTGTGGGCAGTACTTATACAGGTTCATGAGGAGTTTTAATTTATTAATTAAAATCCTTTCTTCTTTTTCAAAACTTTATTGTAAACTGTGGCAATGGTTGGTGATGGTGGTTGTTCTCGTTCCAATGCTTTCCTTGAACAGATGCAGGGATTAAACGTGCTTTCATTAATCATGAAAACGAATAATATATGTGTGTGTGTGTGTGAAGTGAATCTGCAGATTTCCTTTTCATCACTTGCAGTTCCAGCCTTGCAGAGTGAGCGAAAAGTGTTCACATTCTTATTCTCTGCTGCCAAAACATGGTAATTTTCCTTTTTCTTTTCACATTTTCTTCTACGTATGTAGAGGTAGAAAATACCCCAGGCAACAGTTATCCTGGAGTTAAGGTCAACGGAAGAAAGATTACTCTTTGAATAAAATGAAGGAATATTGACTGAGCTCGTGATGTAACCCGCATGTGAGTGGTACTCGGGTAAGGCGATGAGGGACATTTATAGAGCCAACAAACGATTGTGGCCACCGGCCCACCACACAGCAGAAAGCGATCCCGCTCCACTCCACAAAACACTAATTACTCAATTTTGCATGGCGTTTATTCAAAAAATTAGGTATGTGGGGAGACTCTCGTTCATCAATTCTGTTCCTTTGCCGTTTTCGCTTCTGACTAGTTGAAAGTAGTCCATCCCCGTCGTTTATATCCCCGTTATAGAAATGTGTTATTCTCTCCCCTCCTCTATTCTCACAGTCGTGTTATTCTCGCCCCACCCTTTTTCCCTCCCCTCACAGTTTTTTTTGTTTCTTCCCTCTCTACAAAGATCAAAAAACAAAATTTCTTCTTCCCTCTCTCTACAAAGATCAAAAAACAACATAAAATCTTAACCGTTTAAGCAAGATGGAAGAGAGAGATAAAGACAAGGGGAAAAATCCTTGTCCCATCCAAAGAGGGGTGTTGGGTGATGTTTCTGCTCTGCGTTATTTATTGGCACCGTCAGTGGTTCAATCATAATCCTACGTTGCTGTTTAGGTATTATGGAAATAGGTACAGGCCTCGGGTGAGAAGAGTGGAAGATAGCAGACTTGGACCATATAGAAAGGTATTCGTGTTCTTCTTCCTTCTCTTGACTTAAGTGAGTGGTAGGGCTGCCATGGCCTCATCAGTCATGATATTAAAAGACGTTGGTCCACCACAAAACCATAATTAAAACACAAATTACTGACACTAAACACAATGGTGGCAGGCATGCATGCATGCCATGCCATAATCACTGATATATTACCCCTTGTATTGATATTAATTATTAATTAATCTCATATATAAACAACATCATTACACATTCAGAAAAAAAGAAAAAAGAAAACGAAAAAAAAAACAGGAGTCACTGATTATAAGATAACAACATTAATGTCCAAAATTCAAGATCCATCGGTAAACTTGAGGAAGCCTTGGCCATCATTCTTGGTCTGACAGCGTTCTCTAATATTTCTTGTCCATCATCAAATACTAAATGTGTTTCCAGTCTTTGACCTCCCTCGTCAAATGCTACCTGTGTTTAGAGAGCTTCCTGCTTCATTCGCTGCTTCCAGCAAATCTGGGTTTATATATAAGGTGTATATGGCTCCCCCTCCACCTCGTTGCTTGCAGCTCCTACGATATGATCTCTTAGGTGTTGCTAACCCTAGCTGGGTTAATTAAGTTGGTTCGTGTTTTGGCCTCTCTGTCGCGCTTCCTTGAAAAAAGACCCAAAAATGTTTTTCAGAAAAAAAAAAAAAA
>JADOBS010302351.1:0-13914 GCA_015708375.1 Cydonia oblonga | reverse complement strand
TATTTATTAAAAGATGGCATAATGAGTGTCAAATGAAGGGCAATGTTGGGATAATTAGAAACAAGTGAAGGCATAATTGGTAAATAAAATCCATTCTGGATTCCTCAAGTCACAAGGAATTGAAATATCTCCCTTATGTAGGGAGTCCAATTCCTCCAAAATTAGGAGTTAGATTCCTTAATGCGTGTGGACCCCACATGTATTTTGATTCCCCAAGATTACGTAAATAAGGGTGTATCCCGTAATCTGAATCCAATTCCATAAATTGATTCCGATTACGGGTACATAAACGTGCCATTAATTTGCATCTAATGACCTGCACAACACAACAAGTGAGAGGTTTATCACAAAAGATTTTAGTGATCTTAGACGTAAGTGGAACTATTTAATATGAGTCACATTTAGGTTTATCAACTTTTTTTGTTGTCAGTAGGTTTATCAATTCTTCAATATGTGATTCTTGTATTGTTCAAACAACCACTAGTCCTATGGTCTAGTAATTATCTTTTTCATCTAAAAGTGAAAAGTCTCATGTTCAACTCATTTAAACGAGTTAGATACTTAATTATATGGTGTTAGTAGTATACAAGTCCCACATTCGTTAGAATACGTTGTATCACACAACTGTTACCTTAAAAACAAAAAAAAAATAATTGTAGGAGCTTTAGGCCAAAAAGAAATAATCATGAAATCAACCCATTTGCGCTTTCACCTTGCCCTTCTCTTCAGCCCAATACTCAACAACTATCAAATTCGAGCCCAATACAAATACGATGGACTTAGTAGCACCTCCTTTTTTTGCAAGAAAAATGCACGACTCCATACATGGCCACAAAACATTGGATTTGGTGTCTAGGAACTCTCGACTCCCCCGAAAAAGATGAAAAAGATAGAGGGGGTACGAGATGTCAAATAACGGGAAGTCGAGAGAATGAGTGATATGCCGTAATTGAACTATTTTAAGTTTTTCTAATTATGTAACATACTTGTGTGCAACTACACGAGTTAGATTAAAATGTGCTTCTCATGCATCTAAGTTCAAAATTTCTTTGGAAAATTCAAATTAGTTTAAAGTAGAAATTGTATGTATATTCATATGTGATTGTTATTGATTTGGGTTTTTCTTTTGCGCCAAAAGATGGAAACTTTTGCGAAATTGTATGAACTGCTTTACATTGCGGTTTCAGATTAAGGGATCTCATTTTATTGTTGGTATTGAATTTGATTGTTCAAGATTCCCAGAAAAAATAATCATAAGAAATGAAGGTTCCTGTATAAAAAGTTTGATTGGAGAAAGGATGCAGCTTTCAGTTTTAAGATGATGGGAACACTTAAATGCGATTACTGTATAATTTGAGTGCGATTAAATCTGGAATGTGCGTTACGATTGAAAGCGTGATGTCTCGTGGTTGATATTTTCGGTTATGGCTGCTGTGGCACCGGAAGGATCCCAATTTGATGCTCGTCAGTATGATGCTAAAATGAGTGAGTTGTAAGTTTCCTCCCTCCCTCTCTTGTACTCTTCTTTGGTTCCTACATTCGGTGTTTTCACACGGTGCATATTTTGTGTTGCCAATGATAAAGATTTATTCTTGTTTTGTTGAACTGATGGGGCCAGACTTGGAGGTGAGGTTCATGACAGCTTTGACGCTATGGGATTGCAGGAGAACCTTCTTCGAGGCATCTATGCATATGGTAAATCAAACAACGCTACATTTGTTTCTTGGGAAATCAAGGGTCTTTTTGGTATCCTATTTGAAAATTTTTATCATTTTTTTAAAACATTTCTTACGAACATTTCTTGAAAACAATTTTCTTTAAGACTCAAAAACTTGATTGGTTTGCGGTTTAAAATTTTTAAATCTTACGACTTAAACTAGACAAAGAGATTTTAAAAAGAGGATCATAAGAGAGGGAGAAAAAGAAGAGAGGAGGAAAGAAAATAAGAGATGATTGAAGGAAAGAGTAAGAAGGGAGAGGATCGGACGAGATAGAGAGGAAGAGAAGTGAGAGGAAGAACTGAGAGAATGAAGAAATCGGATTGGAGAAGCGACGAAAAAGGTAAAAAAAAAAGGAAAGAGAGAAGAAAAGAGAGTAGATTTGAAGTGAGAGGGGAGGAGGGAGAGAAAAGAAATGAGTGGGTTTTAAGTTTAAAAACTCTAAAAACTCACTTTTTATATTTTTAGAGAATATACTGTATTTTTTAGTTAGTCTTGAGTTCAGTTTTCAAAAATAGTAATACCAAACAAGTTTTTAAGGTCTAAAGCTTTAAATTTGTTTTTTAGTTTAAAAAGTTAAATTCAAGTAGAATACCAAATAGGTCATAAGAGTTTCAAGTATGGTACTTTTCAAAACCTGTTGGGAAATTTTTAGCTAGACTTGCCTGATCAGGTGATATTAGTTTTTCAGCGTGTTAGGGAAATACAACAAAGTTTATAACTCCATTCTGCATCAATTGAGCTTCTCGTTGTGTGTGTAATTGTACGAGTATTTTTCTATATGGAAAATGAAGGTTGGTCTAATATTTCAGGTTGTGACGTGCAAGACCCATTTACGTTAGAGATCTTTATCTACAACCAGATATATATCTTCATGTATTTACAATGACGGAAATGCAGATATTGCTCGAGCAAAATGACCCAAACGTAAATGGGTTGAACTCGTCAACATGATTAAAGACAAAAGAAGAATAAGGTTCTTTGTTTTTTTTAGTTGAAGTCATTGTGAAAGAAAACTTGGGGATTGATGTGAATTAAAAGGGTGAACTGTTATTAGTATTTTAAAAATCTCATTCTACACTGTATTTTTCTTTCTAATTATAGAAAGTTTGGAGTGTCAAATAAAATTTTTGAAATGCTAATAACAATTTCCTTAAAAGAAGGAAAAGAAGAAAAAGGAAAAAGGTGGATGAGGTTCCCTCATAACATATGATTGTTGACAACTCTTACAACAAATAGTATGGCTATTTGTATAAATGTTTTTAGTGACCACTTTGATGATTATCTTCCTAGGTGAACTGGGGCCACTAACAAAATGGTTTACTTCAAACTCATATTTTCACCCAAAAAAAAAAAAAACTCATATTACATGAAATTTGTGAAAATGGAAATTGGGAATTAAAAGTTTAGTGTCTTAAATATTATAGGTTTACGGATGAATGATGAGTATGATAAGTATTCTAATTCATTCATATTTACAAACACATGAAATTTTAAATAAAATATGGTCTGTACATTCAAATGTGTAGCCGATTATTTGAAAAATCAGGAATAAAATCAACTAAAGAAGGCAACTTGATCCCATACCTATTTCTTCTTTCTCTTGCTCATCAATTATTTTATGATTTCATCCATTCTATTATTGTGTGTCTAGCATTCCTCAAAATTGTGTTTTTGATTAAAAATTAACAACTATTCTATTTGTGTATATTTTCTTGGAAATTACTTCATGTTGAAACATATTCAAATTTAAAATAACTTTGGGATTCATAAAAAGTAGTGTTTTACACATACTCATTTTTACTTTTTACACATTTCTTTTAATTTTATTATTTAATTATTTACAATTCATTCAGTCCAACAAGCATAATATATAAATTCCTTCAATCAAACGACCACAAATAAGAATAAAATTAGTTTCTTCATAGCATAAAATTGAGTTGTAAGGCACATTTCAAAAAATAAGCCTTTATTCTTTTATGCACAAAATTCATCTTTTTCTTGGTCAACAGATAAAAAATAAGGAGGCTTAACGAAACATTTATAGTACCGTTTTAAGAATATTTTTACTCTAAAAAATCACTTTTATTACTATTTATTTACAACAAATTTTTTTATTATTTTAATTAAAAATCAAAATTTTTGAACATTTTCATTAATTTACTTAAAAATAAAATTAACAAACATTGTCGTAGACAGACAACATGATTTTCCGCGAAACACGCCATCTAGAATCACTCATAAGGTCAGCTTTTACCCAATAAAAAAGTTTGAAAAAAACGAAATCCAAACAAAACATCTCTCTGTAGTCTTTTCCTCTTACTTTTCTTCTTCCTCTGCCACAAATCCAAACCCATCGAACGGTTTGAAAGCTCTCTCTGCCACCATGGAAGAAGACTACAGCAGATCAAGGTCTTCGTACGGCGGCGGAGGGAATAATATGCAGGTGGGAAACTACTATGGACGCCCAACGAGGCCGCCACCCATCACTTCCTCCTATGAGCTGAGGAGCTACAGTGCTTCATATGCACAAACCCAGATGGCTAATCATAATTATAGCTACAATAACAGGGAGACTAAGCTGAAAAAAGGAAAAAGCTTTTCTGGGTCGTCTTCCAGTTGGGGGATCCTGGCTGATCCGGAGTTGCAGAGGAAGAAGAGGGTTGCGAGCTACAAGATGTATTCTGTGGAGGGGAAGATGAAGGGCTCGTTCAGGAAAAGCTTCAGGTGGCTTAAGGATAAGTACACCCAAGTGCTTTACGGCTGGTGGTGATTAAAAGTGATTAATAAGTGCTTTTTGGTGGGTAATATTTAGCTTTTGTTCTATTTCTAAGTCTTGAATTGAGTTTATGGTTGTGATCATATAAAAAAAAAAATCATGATTTGGGTTTGGTGCAAGTTAATATACTGAACTGAATCGTAAATTGGATGGTCTTGTTTCTGGTTTTGAATCAATTTGTCACCTTTTATAAATATCCGTATTGTTCTCGTTAAAAGTTATACGCTTTGAGGTACGCTGAGCGTACTTTGTGGACTACTTGTTTGGAGATATTGATATTTCTCACCTTCAAATTGGTTCAGGAGTTTGATTCTCTGTTCTGGTGTGAGGTTTTATGTACTATGTAAATCTGGATGTTCTAATTTTTTCCCTTACCTTTCATATTTAGCCTTTTTGTTGTGTGCTTTACTTTGCAACCTGCAATTTGATAGGTGTTAAAAAATCATTGTTCACTTTCTTGGCCAGTGTCGAAAATTGCCTGAAATGGTGGTTCTTACCAAACCTTATGCATCAGCATATTAAGCAATAATCTTGCTTGATTACTACGATTTTATTTGGAATCCTTTCCGGAAGGGCAAGAAGCGCTTTTTGATAGGCAAAAACGCTTTTGATTTTATTTGGCAGAAAACTTACAAGTGCTTATGTTTCACGTAACGTGTTAATAATCAAAAGTACTTTTAGTATAAGCACTTATGAGCGGAAGTGTTTTATAGAGAAGCAACTCCAAAGGGCTCTTAGTGTCATCCATGGCTGTTTCAGTGTTTATAGAGAAAGACGTAACTGCCACATGAGTGTAATACGAATCTGAGGTTATATCTCCGGTTGTATGCAAGATTCTCACCAATATCTATTGTGAATGATTTTTGGCCATGGAGTTGGTTGACTCCTTACAAGACCAAGTATTTTTGTGGTTGAGATGATTTTAGGAGCAAGACCAACCTATGAGGTTTTGGCTTTGGAATTTCTGACAACCCATGTGCATAATGCCATTGTAACTGTTTCCATGATCGCCATTTTCTCCGCAAAAGACTTGTAACCCGAGTAGTTAAGAATATCATTACGCTCAAAATCTCGTGTTTGATTTCTCCTCACCGCCTTGAATCTATGAATAGATAAATCATCTCCCTCAATTATTTTCAGTGTTTCCTGTTTTTGTCTTATGGAAATGGCCAATACTCCTGCAATTGGAACAACTAGACCATCGGCTGGCATTTATGTACAATGATTCACAGCGTCGGGGCACCATAGGTTGAAAAAGAAATAATCTAAACTCCGTGGTAGGGCTCCATGAATATCTTTCAGAAGCGCAATTTTGTTTTGCGGGATTAGATACAGCTGATCGATCCACAAAACAGGATCAGATCGATAGTGTGTGCCGGTTGATCAGCTGGTCTCTGATCACGCAGAACGGGATTCGACGCCCGAATGGCTGAATGCGCCTGTTTTGAACTTGGAACCAAGAGAATGTAATACTTTCACTTGAACAAATCTCAGAGAATCCGACGTATTTTGCTCCTAATTTTCAATGCCACCCCAAGGAAAATAAATTATACTATTCAATAGGAACCGTTTAATAAGGTTTTGGAATCAGTTGACTAAATTACTTTGCGTGGGATGCAAGTGCTTTTAGCTAAATATTAGTAGGACAGCATAGCATCTCCTTGCTAAGTCAGAGTACTCAAAATTCCCAGTCAAATTGTCTCTGTCTCAATCATTTGCAGTGCCTGAATATCTCAACATCCGGAAAAGCCAACACTACGGCACAACGGGAAGCGAATTCTACACAAATAACGCCGGTACTTGAAAGCGAAGGAGAGGCAATTTTTTGTATGAAAATCGGAATCAGGACTCAAGAGTCAAAAGCCAGAATTAAAGGGGCTCAGAAGCTGAAGGAAGAGATTAGTCGAGATACAACTGAGCTGAATATAGCTTTAACAAAAAAGACTGTGCAATCTGCATGAAGTTATTTGACTGCATTTCCTAATTCAATCATCAAATACGATCACGAATTATGTATGTGATATTTTATTGAAATTTATGTATTAACAGTGTGATAGGAATCTGTTGAACGAACCAAATAACCATGAATGGAGACTCGAATTCGGTTTGGCCATGGCGAGGGAGGAAATGAATATACTGCAGCTGTTTCTGCTTCGTTTTGCAAACAAAGCTGATCAAGGAAAACCAATGAAGCCCTTCTTGCGAGAAGAGATCTCTAAACATGTAAGAGTTTTACTTATTAGGTACCAGCGTAATTATATAGCCTTTTGAGTTTGTTGGAAATGTGATCATGGATTCTGCAGAAAAAGAATTTCCGGATGGTACATGAAACAAACAGTTTGGCGGAGGAAAAGCATCCTTCGAAAGAGATTGATGAGAGACCGTAGTTGGTTCATTTCCACCATTGGAAAAAATTGTTATCCTCCGCCTTATTTAGATGTAAGATTAAACAAGAAATTTTAAGTTCTTGTAGAGTTACTCAACTATATGAAGCGTTCTTACCGGTAATAACTTCGTAAATATTTAGCTGAGATAACGAATGTGTTCTTACCGGTAAGAAGATGTATAAATATTCAGCTCAGATATTGATCGTCTTCTTAACGGTAAGAAGTTGTGTAAATATTCAACTCAGATACTGAACGTCTTCTTATCGGTAAGAAGTTGTGCAAATAAAAATGCATGTCATGACTTGTCTTGACACGCTAACCCTCGCATCGTGGCATGCCAAAACATCATTTTTGGTATGCGATGACATGTCATGGCATGCATTTTGCCAACATTGCACGCTTGGCATGGCTTGTAATGGCTTGTCTTGACACGGTAACCTTGTGGCATGCATTTTGCTGACATTTTGTACGCTTGGCATGGCTTGTCTTGACACGGTAACCCTCGTATCGGGGCACGCCAGAACATCGATGTCATGACACGCCATGCATTCTCTCTATAAACCCTAATGCTCCGCTTGGTTTCTCGGAAAATTTAGGAAATTGAAACTAAGAATTTGGAGAGGAAAGAAAGAGAGACTTACGTACGTGACCGGCAAGTGATGGAGCCTGTTTATCGAAGAGAATTTAGAGGACAATTTCGAAAGCCAACAACATCGTTATTTCATGGTTTGTCTTGACATGGTAACCCTCATATCGTGACATGTCAGAACAAGTTGATATCCGATCATCCGATTCTACTTTTGGAATAAAGTAGTTGAGTGTCGATCCTTGCAGACACCATCAAGTCTGAAAGATGTGCAAAAATAATTTGTACAATTGTGGCACGCCAGCATTTTGCCAACACTTTGCCACCTATTTCGAAATAACTTAGATGTTGACAATGCATGTTGTGTCAATTGAGACACTTTGCCTACTATTTTGGAATATTTTAGATGTCGGCAATGCATGTCATGGCATCCTAATCCCGTAATATTCTCATCACATGCCAAGCGCACAAAATGTCAGCAAAATGCATGGCATGACATGTCATAGCATGCCAACAACGATGTTTTGGCGTGCCACAATGCAAGGGTTATCATGTGAAGGTGTGGGAAAAATGCATTTCATAACAAGTTCGCGAGTTGTCGGCAAAATGCATGATATGACGTCTTGACAAGCTAACCCTAACACTCGCATTGTGGCATGCCAACATTTTGCCAACACTTTGCCTAATGTTTCGGAGTAATTTAGATGTCGGCAATCCATGTCATGGCATCCTAATCTCATAAATGCATGCCATGACATTCTCATCGCATGCCAAGCATGCAAAACGTCGGCAAAGTGCATGCCATGACATGTCATTGCATGCCAACAGAGATATTTTGGTGTGCCACGATGCGAGAATTGGAGTGTCAAAGTGTTAGAAAAATGCATGTTAGGCTTGTCTCGACACGCCAAAACATCGTTGACATTTGATCAACTGACTCTACTTCTGGATTGAAGTAGTTGAGTGCCAATCCTTGCAGACACCATCAAATCTGAAAGATGTACACAAATAATTTGTACAAATGTGGCACACAAGCATTTTACCAACACTTTACCTGCTATTTCGGAATAACTTAGATGTCGGCAATGCATGCCGTGTCAATTGAGACATCAAAGGTAATGGGATGATGAAGCCATTGCTGATGCTATTGCCAATTCCAAGGGAACGATTTGGGATTCTTTGAGTTCGAAAAAGAGTTAAAAGAACAAAGTAACATATAAACTTAATTCTAACTCATCAAACAGAGTAAAGTTAAAACTTTGAAATTTGTTTCCTACTGACTTTCTGATTTAATTTCTTTACACAATATTGCAGGTAAGTGGCAAGAAGGTTGATGAAGTAACGAAATCAGTATTGGCGGTGCGGCCAAAAGTTAAGAAAGTTGAGAGAGAATTGGAGGCCATTGAAAGAGATATAGAATGCTTGAAGAAGAAATTGACATTGATGGATCAAAGGAAAGATGAGGCGTATAGTACTTTAAAGATTCTCTGTATAATTAAGAAAATGCAGCAGAGACCAATGCCTGCCTTCTACAACCAACAAAACAACACAGAGATCAGCAGAGGTTACATGAATCCATTAAAATTTTATTTTCGCCTCTTACGCATTATTATTCAATTACGTTGTTTTTGTTTGATTAATTTACTCTGATGGTCATAAATAAAGAAATGTGTGTGAAAATCAGCTCCTTACTTTAAAGCTAATAATAATGAGGAGTTCAAACTTGAGATTTCATTCACTAGTTAGAATAGAAAAACATTACATTCCATTCAAATTTACATTACATTAATGTGTCAATTCCTTTATAATTTGTTACTTGTGTTATATAACCAAAGGTCTAACATGTTTTGAATTCTATTTGCAACATTCAGCAAAAAATTTATCTGTAAACGTAACGAATCGAATGCGGAACCTCAAGTGGCTACAAGCACTTTACTAATTAAGTAGATTATTTGAGGCTTTCATAAAAGCAGCACCTAATCGTAGGCACTTTGTTGCCATAGCATGGTCTTGTTGAGATTGAACCTTTGGTATGGTATTAGGTGGTGTTACTTGGGACAAAATTGTCAACCTGAACTAATCACAACAATATAATGTCATTGTCAGCAACAAGAGTTTGGTTTTTGACACTTCAACCAACCATGAACAAGTCACAAACTTCAATTCTTCAGTTTCTCATTTGTTATTTTGTGTTTAATTTTTTTTTCACCTTACAATGATTTTCTTTACAATAATTTTTTATTCACCGGATTTCTTCGACATCATGATATTTTATTATGAACTATTCTAATTTATGATGAGAAATTCGAATTTGACTGCAAGGGTGCAACCAAATCTTGATCAACTGACGTAAAACACTAACATCATGCATTAAGTATACTATTTATACATACAAAGGATTTGTTCAACATCGAACGATCTTTGACGAAAAAGCTTATTTGAGACTTGGCCCGAGAATTGAAGTTAATCAAAGATTCAATAATAATGTTTATTTAATAATGTGTATGAACCACCACGGGTTGATCCAGTAGTTGCGAACAAATTATTTGTCTGTATTCTACACGGCACGTCTGAATTCGATTCCTGATGTTGTGGATTACACAATGGTGACCTTCAACCTTCTGAAGGGTGAACTGCAGTGGCTTTAGTCTCCTTTTTATAATTTAAAAAATAATAATAATGTGTGCTTATCATTTTCCTTGAAAAAAAAAAATTAACTTGGGGTTTGGGTTTCCTTCATACGACATGTAGCTTTATGCTCACTACTGAAATTAAGAATATAACGGAATAATAGGGTCACAAATACAAATATTTTACCCTAAATTTAATTTTAAGAACAGATAATTAAATAAAACTAATCTCCCTCTCAACGCGCATGATCTGTAATTAAATTCTTTCTTTAATCCCTCGACGTTTGCCAGAACTGTTTTGCTGTTATGTCCCGAACAAATCATCTTTTTAAATCTAAACCCAAAACCAAAACAGTAACGCAAAACCAAAATCAAAGATTCAATTTTTACTGTTTTTAGAGAGAGAAAGTTTTAGAGAGAGAGAGAGAGGGAGGGAGAGAGGGATGTGGGAGTCGATCTTCCTAACGCTGGCGGCGACGGCCGGAAACAACATCGGCAAAATTCTCCAGAAGAAGGGCACCGTCATTCTTCCTCCTCTCTCTTTCAAGCTCAAGGTAGGTACTCCCTCATTTCTTTTTGGTTTGCCCATTTTGCCCTTTTTGATTCTGTGATTGCTGTTGGAATCTCAATTTGTAATTTTGGATTTGGATTCCGGGATTCCGGTTCCAATTGGGAATTGGGTTTCGTTTCAAATTCCCAAATTTTCAGGATTTACAACAAAATTTCAAATTTTTGAATGTTGTATGTTTGTAGGTGATCAGGGCGTATGCTTTGAACAAAGCGTGGCTGATAGGATTTCTGATGGATATATTCGGAGCTTTGTTAATGTTGAGAGCATTGTCTTTAGCTCCTGTAAGTGCTTCAACTCCCAAGCTAGGATTTTTCATTGTTTATTGTTTCGATTTTTGGGGTATTTTTTTTCGTATTTGGTGATTGGAATTAATGTTGTGCTACATTTTGGTGAATGTTGGATGATGTATTTTCAGGTGTCTGTCATACAACCGGTTTCCGGGTGTGGACTTGCGATTCTTTCAATCTTTTCCCATTTTTATCTGAAGGAAATGATGAATGCTGTTGACTGGATGGGGATTACATTAGCAGGCATTGGCACTATAGGTAATGTAAGTTCTTCAGAATGCTTGAAAATTCAATTGTATTCGCTGGGAACTGTTGCATTACTTTTGATTGTGTGTTTTGTTTTAAGAATAATTTGTGTGAGATTTTGTATTTGCAGGGGTTGGTGCCGGAGGTGAAGAGCAAAAGGCTTCCGCAATATCGGTGTTTCATCTACCATGGTTGGCAATTGTAGTCGCCTTCTTGTTTGTAGGTACCTTATACCGTGCATCATCTGATGTTTATGGTTGTACACTTGGGTTATGCAGTGTAATGATTCTAACCCTGCAAAACCTCTTTAAATAGGTCCTCCTTAATGGGTGGCTACGCATCTACAGACGTCAACGCAAAGAACAGGAGTTGGTAAGCTGATTACTTCTTTTCATCCATCTTTAGTGTTTGAGTATGTTGCCCACTACCAGTTCACTGATACCTGCTCATGGTACAGATGGAATATGAAGTTGTTGAAGAAATTATATATGGCTTGGAATCTGGCATTTTGTTCGGGTATGGTTCTGTCCAGCATGTTTCTTATCACGATTCACATAGATTCATCTCTCTCGTCTTTCAGTTTTAGGAGGGAAATTATTAAAAAGCATATAATGAAGTGTGCATGGTAGATGTCAATGATGTGTTGAGCATGTCAGTTGTGTGTACTTTATGTTACAAACGATAGAAAGTTTTAAGTCTTTTGATTTAAATCATGAAGCTGTTGTTGTTGTCAAGCCATGTTTAAAATTATAATGCAATTATCACACATCTTATTGCAGGATGGCATCTGTAATATCAAAGATGGGATTTGTGTTCTTGGAGCAGGGTTTCCACAGTATGCTGGTCCCTATATGTGTGATAATCAGCATATGTTGTAGTGGTACAGGGTTTTATTACCAGGTATGTTAAGCACTTTACTAAGTTCCTAGTTTCATATCCATGTGCTCACATAAATTGAATGTCGGTCCCATGAAATAAATTTGTAGTAATTGAATGTCGGTCCCATGAAATAAATTTGTAGTTTCATAAGTTGGTTGTTGTTGTTAATGAGTTATTCCTTTTGACAGACTTGGGGGTTAAAGCATGGGAGGGCAATAGTAGTATCTACATGTGCTGCTGTGGCATCGATTGTGACTGGTGTACTAGCTGGAATGCTTGCTTTGGGTGAAAGATTGCCTTCAGCACCAACAGCTCGTCTTTCACTGATGCTTGGATGGTAAATTACGATAACTATACTGACTACTTTTTTTTCTCGATTTGTTTTTATTAAAAACTTCCTAAACGTATAGTGTATAAGGCATGATTCATCAGCTATCATGCTTCATTTAGGAAACCCGATAGCACTTCCGTGAGATGATAACTCATTTAGGAAACCTGACTATCACTTTTCAAAGTTATTGTTTTGTTCTCCTCATTCTCATTCTCAAATTGCAAAAACTCTGTTCTCAATTGTTTGAAGTGCTCAAATAAGGATTTTTGCTGTGAAGTTTACTCCAAATTATTTTCTACCACAGGTTACTCATAATTATTGGTGTGATTTTACTTGTGAGCTCAACACGACTGATGAGACGCCTTCCTCGACCATTACGACAACTTTTACAGAGTGGTGTTGATCAGAGGAAATCCGGGTCTATCCGTGTTAGGGATGGAAGCCCGAGCACTGTTATTCATGCGGCAACTCTGCATCATTTGATACCAACTGCTTCAAAAGAGAAGGCTTGATGTGATCACATCGGAGAGGTTGTATATGCAAAAAATATCTCATATCGGTGGACTTGCAAGTTACGGGAAGCAACTCCCTTTGGTTTAGGTAAAGCTGGTGTATAATAGGGTATGCGTACTATATCTCAGAGGGCATGAGTTTTTGACATCATTCCTCTCAGGAAAAAAACTTTACACCGTATTTTGTGAGCATTTGATGTCCGTAACTTCATCATTGCTTATATTACTCGGCTCGTTTTCACGAAAATGGTGTACCTTTTCAATTGCAATGCCGGCTTTTCTTTCTGGCAGTACTCTCAAATAGCACCCAAATCTTGTCGATATTGTCCCTGATTCGGGCGATTTGCTACATTATTTGAGAGCTCTCCCTCTTGTTTTTGTTTCTATAAGAACATTATTGTGATATTTCCTGTAGCACAGGCAAGCACAATGATGATGATGAGGACAATAATGCCAAAAACAAGACATGAAAACTAAGCAGAGAGAAATAGTTGCCCTAGGACCCAAGTAAATAGATAGTTGCCTCTGCATTCACTCCGTGGGACGACCCCCTTTGCCCCCATTTCACACCAACACACACCCATTCTCTAGGGTTTAGGCCTTTCTTGTTATTCATGACATAACACTACCATCTCCTGAGGTCCACCGTTACTTGGACTTGAGCAATCAACCACTATTGATGAGAATGCATTATAAATAAACCAAAAAATAAAAAATAAAACCCAACGCAACTAGGATGGGACACATTGTGTGCTCTGCTGGGGCACCGGTGTCATGTCACCCACCAGTTGTAGTTGTCCTACTTTCCTATTTGTAGAGAAACTAATCACAGACAGACTTACATGCGGGATGTCACTGTGCAGTATTTTAGATCGATAATACATCATCTTCTCTCTCTCTCTCTCTCTCTCTCTCTCTCTCTCTCTCTCTCATTTGGATTAAATAAATAAAAAAAGAATTACAAGGTAAAAACTTTATTTCTAGCATT
>JADOBS010302350.1:0-13912 GCA_015708375.1 Cydonia oblonga | reverse complement strand
TTTTTTTCCTTCTCTTCGTAATTTTTTGGAGCTTCAGGACTTGAAATTTGGCTTGGAAAGGTCATGACACTGTTGTTGTGTGTGGCATGGTGCGGTGTGGCTCAGCTTGGGTCAGATTGATTAGAGCGCAAAGGGCCCTGGGTTGGGCCGTTGTGCCTAGGCTTGTGTTGGTGAGAAGAAGGGAGGCTCGTGCCTTATTCTTGGGCTAGCTTGCGAACGGTTGGGCTCGGCCCATGCAAGAAGTGAGAGAAAGATGGACCAGGCCGTTGGGCTGCTAGGCTCCTGCGGTTTTGGGCTGTGGGGCCTGGTGCACTGCCTTTTTTTTTTTTCTTTTTCTTTTTTTTTTGGTAGCCTTTTAATGATTATTCCTTGTATCTTTGTAGAATTTTCAAGCCACAATAGTGACAATGGTGTGCCACCGTTGTATCACCAAGGCGAGTCTTTGAGTAAAGTGGGGTGCTTTAAGGCTGCTCACTTCAAAATTAGCTTCGATGACTCGTTTAGAGATTTTTTTGAAGCATATATGCATGACATTCCATATGGGGTGTGGATGAAGCGTGTCAATGAGGGGAGCAAGTGCAAACCATGTAGTGAGGTTCAAAGAGCTATCAAGTTTCACCCCTACTACTTCATGTTGGGGTTTACTTTTCCCATGCCGCATTTCTTCCAAGAAGTGATTTGCTCCATGAAGTGTGCCCCCGATCATTGTTTTCCAAATGCGGTCCGTGTGATGGTAGGATTCCTCAATCTAATCCAATTCATTAACTTGTATATGACTGTCAACGAATTTTGGTTTTTTTTTTAACATAGGCCATATTATGGAGTTGGGCAACTGTGATCCTGCCAAGGCTCTTTGATCATTCGACCAAGGGAGATCATGACTGGGCCAATGAGACTTCAGAGATAAATAGAGAGTGGGAGTTTGATTCTTCCCCTGAGCTACGCGTTCCGATGATTTTCATCACCAGTAAGTAGACTGCTTAGTCTCTAGGTTGCTTTGTGCTTTTGCTGAGCTGTTATCTGATTTGTTGATTATCTTCCTTTGCTTATATAGATTTGAAATTCAGCTAACTCCGAAGACTTCTCCAGATATGAAGAAGGTGCATGTTGCTTTAGATATCCCAAGTGAGTACCATGAATGGCGTTGGCTGCTTAGTTCTTTGATAGGAGAAATATGGGCTGCCCCCGAGAGAAAAGATAAAACGTATCAAGGCGGAGGCATTAGTTATCCGATCGCTGTCGTGGAGTCTGCTGTGAATGAAGGTGGAAAAAAGAGATTTTCCCTACTACTCAAGAGATGTCGGTTGAGAAAAAACTAAAGGCTTTCTCCACTTCTCGTGAGGGTCCACCTGCTGCCGTTAAGCTTGACTTCTTCCAAAGGGAAGAAAGATGAGGCTACTAAATCTGAGCCAAGTGATGTCTGCCATGTCAAAGATAGCTAGTACGATTGATGATAGGATTGCTCAGCGTAAAGGTTCTGTCATACCCCCAGTGCCGAAATTTATGCCAAGACGTCTGTTGAGAGCTAAATCCAGTTCACCTTCAAAGAGGCTTGCTACTATGAAGAGCGATAAGGTGGACTCCGCTGCTAAAGTGGCGCCAAGGCCTATTCATCTTGCTGCTGAGACTGGTTCACCTACTAAGAAATAGGAGATTGCTCACGTGGGCAGCTGTAAGAAATCTACCGAGCCTGTTTTCGAAGAGGCTGCTGAGATCTGTCTGCTTTTGAAGCCTGATCTGCTTGAAGACATTGACGCATGTGCCAAGCTTGTTGATAGCGTTAGAAGGGTTGTTTGCCAAAGTTCCTTTGCGAAGCATACAAACCAATATAGAATGTCTGCTCTATTTGCTATGATGCAGAAAATGACGAATCCAGCAGCCGAGACTATGCTCCTTAACCAAAATGATACTAAGGTTGCTAAGGAGATGGCAACATTGATGGCAGCTGAGGCTTATTCTTTTTCCAAGAAGATTAAGAGGTTGGAGTATGAGCTCGTAGCTTTGAAAGGGTCCAATATCTCTGCCCCTATTCCCTGCAACTTGAGACCGCTCGCCAGGAGATCATTGACATAAACACTAGACTTGACGCGATCCAAGTTAAGTATGAAAGTGCAGAGAATCAGATTAGATGTTCCATACCTCAGATTCAAGATCTTGAGCGTGCCATTTCTGAGCTTCATTCTGGTGCTTACGCAAATGATGAAGAGTTAATTGCTACTTATAATCAAGTGATCTGCTTCAACAGGGTTATCGATAGGCTTGAACCCCAAGTGTTGGAACTCCAAGGTGCATTGAAGATCAACGAAAATTTAAAGAAGAAAAAGGATGAGTTGCAGCACATCCGTGTTGGTCTGCTCGAGGACAATGAACAGCTGAAGGGCTAGAGGCTTCGCTTGTTCAGAGTTAGGTCGATTTCTACAAGATGGGTTATGTAGATCATCTCTTTGGTGGACCGTCTAACTTTGAGTTTTCTGGGAAAGACTTCGAGACCTTCTTTATTATTTTGAAAGACTTACTTGCCTTGACTTTTAAGGCTTTCATTGGTGAAGTAGTCGAAGAATTTGGTGCCCAAGCTGGGGTAGTCGGGGGTGAAGTGTTGGATAATGCCGTTGCTGGGAGCGTCACGGCTGCTGAAGGTGTGGCAACCGGGTAGTTGTGGGATGTTCAAGCTGTGGAAGAATAGTCTTCTAGGTAGCCTTTAAGATTTTATTTGTTTTCCTTGTTGTTTTTTGCTTTGCTTGAACTCCTTTAGCCTTTGCTATTTGTTTATCAATTTTGCTAGAAAATTTAATAAACTTGCTTCCTTCGTTTTTTTTTCATCTTCGTTTTTTTTGTTTACGCCCAACCTTTGATCTTTAGTCCAGTGTCAAGTGTGCTACTTTTCTATAAGTAGACAGACACATGTAGCCTATGCAGTCATAGGTGTTGGTGTAGAACTTTTGCAAAGTTGTTAGCCATACGGTCGATAGCCAGACGCCTTATTTACAGAAGCAAACCAAGTCCACATGATCACTTAGTTGTTAACCTTGGATTTCTTCAATCCTTTGAGCTTTGTGGCCTACATCACAACATAATAAAGATTTTTGGGTCATGAAATTTGCTAAACTTTCGTATCAAAAGTATGCGGTTGTATGGAATTTCGTAAGCAAAAGTCTAAGATAACTCCTCGCTCTTTATGTAACCAATTCTCTGGGTTGAGTAGCAAGTATCACAACACTTTAGGAATTAGTATAGATCTAAACGATCATTCTGAGCTTGGCAGAGGTGAAGCTTATCAACTGTGTAGCATGTCGACAGTGGACAGAGCTTTGTATATGCACGCTAACTGTTTAACCTTTCACAAAAATGTGCAATTGTATAAGTTTAGAGTGGCTTACTGCTCAAAGGGCAAGCCGTAGGTAGTCTTCTGAAAATCGTAGGCTACCTTAGTGCACTCAATAGTAGCTTTAGGGTTCCAGGGTTGCCGTCCATAGGGTGTACTACGTAATGTGCCTCCTCCGTCTCTGAGGCCCGATTCCTCGCTGATTAGGCCAAGAAACCAAAAATCCTTTAGTTAGCTAAGCCTTGAAAAAGACCATTGTGGCTACTTCTAGGAATCCCGGCACAGGCCATTGTGCACCTAGTTACACCAGGTAACCCGACTCATCCATGTCTGGATATTTGGAGTGTATAGTTTATCCTCTAGCATGAGAGAGCATGGTTGGTCCCTAAGCAGGTACAGTTCCTGCGATAAGTCCCTAAGAAGGGTACAATCTTATTTGAAGTGCATGAGTGATCAGTTGTTGTAAGCACGCAGCCGAGCCAAGTTGTAAATTACTTTTGGATTCCTCATTGAAAAATGAGTGAAATGAACGAAAACTTATCTGTAAGGTAGGAACTGCATAATAACTTGATAGTCCTTGGCTTGTGAGGTGTTGCCCATCGAGCAGCTTGAGTCTTCAAGCTTTGATGTTGCGAAAGGTCATGCATGGTACTTCCTCAAATTGTAGGTAATCCACTACTTTTCAATCTCTTTTCCATTTATGGTGGCGAGGGTGTAACTACCATTGCTTCCGACTCTGCTAATCTTGTACAGACCTTCCTATATGGGATCCATCTTTTTGGATCATTCTCTGCAGGTAGTGCTAAAGGCTTTTCTTAAGACTAGATCTCCGGGCTGGAACTGTAGGATCTTGGCCCTTTTATTGTAGCTGGAGAGAAGTTGCTGCTAGTAGAGTGTGATGTGGATGATGACTTTCTTGCATTTCTCCTCAGCCATATCTAAGTTTGTGGTAATCTTTTTTCTGTTCTGCTCGATGCTTGTTAGTAGGGCGCTGATACTTGACATAATGACATTGGGATGAATGATTGCTTCTGAACCAAATGCCAAATAGAAAATAGTCTCATCCTCTAGCCATTTTCCCTTCTTGTCGGAGAGGGATTTCTTGATGCAGTCGAGAATCATCTTGTTGGATGCTTTAGCCTGCCCATTGCCTTGGGGAGACCTCGACATGGACATGTACTGCTTGATGCCATATTTATGGAAGAACTTCACCAAATCTTGGCCTACGAATTACGGGCCGTTGTTTGTGATGATGGATTGAGGGATGCCAAATCGGTAAATGATGTTCCTTCATATGAAGCATTTTATGTCTGTCTGAGTTATGGTTGCTCTGCTTCCACCCATTTGGTGAAGTAGTCAGTTGCCATGATCATCATGCATCTGCCCCCAGTATCGGGCAGCATTAACCCTAGCAAGTTGATTGCCCATTGCATGAACTGCCAATGACTCGTCTGCAGGTGTGGTTCTCTAGTTGGCAGTGCTGGTACCAGCTTGTAGCTTTGGTAGGGGTCGTACTTTTGTACTAACTCCTTAGCATCTTCAGACGAGAATGTCGTTCCATATGTAGTAGCGTGCTGCCTTTGTTTGGAGCTTTCTAAATTCCAATCTTTCCACGGGGAGTGTGCCATTGACCATGCAATCTATAATGGAATCTTACCAGTTTATAGTTGTACTAACATGTGACACCTCGGCTGCTGGCTTCGCCTCTATGCTTGGTTTGTCCAAATACTCCACCAGAATAAAGTGTTTGAGTTGGTGGTCGAGAGCGGAGCCTAAGCCAGCTAGCGCGTCCTCGTGGGCGTTGTCTGCTTGCGGAACTTAAGTGAGGGTGTAAGTCTGAAACACCTCAAGTTGTATTCGTACATTCTCTACGTATTGCACCATCTTCAGATGCTTTGCCGTGTACTTCCTAGTAGTCTGGTTGGTGATTAGCTGGGAATCAGAATGAATTGCGACCTTTTTCACTACCAAGTCTTTTGTCATTCGAAAGCTTGTTGGTAAAGCCTTGTATTCTACTCCGTTATTGAATGCTTTGAAGTCTAAAAAGCCAAGGACATAATCGGCGCGACGAGAAGTTACAGAGCTTGAGTTAGCGTGGTGAGAAGCCATGGAGTATGACTCTTCACGGTCGGGAGTCGTGATGCGAGATAGGCGTGTTAGGGAACCACAGAGTTAGGGCCATGTTACATGGAGCGGGAGACGATGCTTCACTCTTGGTCTTGGGCCACTCTAGAGTAGCAGAATTTGGTGCTCAACTGCTCGTACATGTTGCTCCTATGTAGAATCTTTTAGTTCATGGTCGAAGGTTGGCTAGGCCATGTGACACGCAGCAGAATTTGGTATTCAACTGCTGGTACATGTTACTCATATGTAAAATCTTATGGGGCGACGAAGACAAAACTTGCTTTTGAGTGTGTCCCTTTAATGTCCATTTGCTCTTGGCATGCATTTTGGGCTGAGTTGCTACATTCTTCGAAAAACTTTGCGTTCACCAGTGTCTGCGCCTTTATCGTCACGCATCTAGATTAGCCAGAATAGTGCGTCATTAAGGTGACTATGTGCATTTCAAGGTATAACTTAAGCTTCTAGGTTGCCAACTGTCGCCAAAGTTAGCTTTTGAATTTCTGGTAGCTGGTTTCCCAATCGAGGAGACCTTTTGAAGTGTGGAATATGGGTAGTCGGGCCCCCAGCTCTTCTTGTATGAGGGTAGAGCTTATTGCTACTTTAGATACCATCAAACATGTAGATAAGTCCTCCGCTGCTTTCAGTTTAGATAGTAGGGAGGTGATGTAAGGTACTTCTTCAAGTCCTTGAATGTTTTCTCGCACTCGTCATTCTATTCGTCTTGTTGCTCTTTTTCGATTGATCGGTGGACCATAAGGGTAAATCGTTGAGTGCGGCTGCTCGTCTGATCAAACCTTGAATCTCCTTCAGAGTAGTAGGGAACTTCATATTCAAGATCGCTCGAATTTGCCTTGAATGTGCATCGACAGGGTTAAGCTTCGTTGCCTCCGCCAAGTTGTTGATGTGGTCTAACTGCTACTTTCGATCAAGAAATATATGATTGGCATCTCTTGACCAGTATTCGGTTAAGGTAGAGTTGTCTTTCTACACTTCAGTAGCCTCTACAAGGGTAAATAACTTCTTGTTTGACTCCTTCAGTACTTGCACAGTGTATCGTTGAGATGTGGCTTGGTTTGACTTGATCTCTCCAACTCCTTCTTCAGGGATGTGGAATTGGATTTTTTGATACTTGATGGAAGTTACGGCATCCAGCTTTATCAGCCAAGGTGGCCTTAGAATCCCATTGTAGGTAGACAGGTCGCTTATTATCGTGAACATCTGCTTGAGACAACTGGTGGTACGTCAAGTGTAATATTGCCGATAGTAGTCGAGGTTTGTCTATTGAATCTGATGATTGTATTTTCCAGTCCCATGTTTTAATTAATTAAAGCTGAAGTAGGTTGACCGCACGTCCATTGTCAACCATCATTCTGTCGACTATAGTGTGGTGGACAGATACCACTAGTGGGTTATCGTGTGAGAAGTCGACGCCTTCGGCAT
The DNA here is from genome assembly GCA_015708375.1 of Cydonia oblonga. Taxonomy (NCBI): domain Eukaryota; kingdom Viridiplantae; phylum Streptophyta; class Magnoliopsida; order Rosales; family Rosaceae; genus Cydonia; species Cydonia oblonga. The sequence continues at coordinate 7,026 of JADOBS010302350.1, read as the reverse complement.
CCTGTTGGGTCAAGCCAATGATCGGTCCAAGTTGGGTGTTGACTGCCTGAACCTGTGAGACTAGTAGAGCCAGCTGGATCTTCCTCTTCTTGGAGTTATTGGTGGCCCCCAAGTGCTCGGATTCGATGAAGATGCCATTGATCCAGATTACCTTGGTCAGCAGCTTTTCGTCAACGTTTATGTTTCTTATAGGATACGCAACTAGCTTATCCAAGTACCTGTCGACCTTGCCTTCTTTCATCAGCTTCACTAGGTAGTTTCTCCAAGTGTAGCAGTCGTCAATTGTGTGACCGAGACCTCGATGGAATGCGCAGTACTAGGTGTGGTCCAACTTGGAGGTATCTTTCTTTGATTGCTTCAGCAACTTGAACCATGGTTCGCTCTTGATGTCGCAGAGGATTTGATAGATCGGGATCGAGAACTTATAGTAGTTCTTCGGTGTCGGGCCTCTTTTAGTTAGGGATCGATCCCTGTGCTTGGCCTCCTGCCTGCTTTTGTTGTTGTACTGCTTCCCATCCTCATTCTTTTGAGCTACTGTTGATTCTCTTCGAGGCTACTCGGGTGCCTTGTCTGCTCGCCGAGCCTCGCCCCAAAGTGCATGCTTATCTGCCAGAGCGAAAAAGTCTGCCAAAGTTAGATCTTCTTTCATAATCAATTCTTCGAACAGTGGGTGGTCTGCTGAGAGTCCTTTTTGGAAGGCTGCACTAGCTATTGAGTCGTTGCATCCGACTATCTTTGCCTTCTCTGCTTTGAACGTCTTCACATAGTCGAGAAGCGACTTCTTTGGGTTCTTCTTGAAGATGAACAAATGGTCGGACTTCTTCTTGATCGAGCGGTAAGATGAAAACTCTTTGGTGAAAACCAAAGAAAGCTCATCGAAACTCCGGATGGATTGTGGCAACAGAGTGTGGAACCAATCTTGCACCTTGCCTTGTAAAGTGGTGGCAAATATCTTGCACATAAGAGCATCGTTGTTCCGATAGAGGATCACTACGCTTCGATAGTGTTTTAGGTGCCTCTCCGAGTCTCCAGCTCCTTTGAAGGATGTGAAACGTGGCATGTTGAACTTGTGTAGAGGTTTGCTTGCTCTCTAGTCTGTGAAGGGTGACCTACTTATGTTGGTTATATCCCATCGTAGTGCTTCGTCAGTGACCTCGTTGCATTGGAAATCACGCAATTGCTCGATCATAAGCCTATCTACTTCTTCTGAATTTTCCTATGTTGGGGTAGCGAAGCTCTTGGCTACCTCTGGTCGTGACCTGCTGGTCTAAGTTACTCTTCCATGTGCTTGGTTCGTCTATGTTGTAGATGCGGTGCATATGGTACACTCCTAACAGGCAAACGAATTACTCGCATGCTGCCGGTTGAACTTAAGCCAAAATGTGTGACTGCTTCTCTCTGTCTGCCATGTTGCCTACTCCGATGTGAGGTGGAGAAGGCTCCTTGCGGGCCTAGCCATGAATGAACACTTTGCCTGGAAGGTTGCTTTTGTTGATTATCGAAATGTGGCCCCAATCGTGAGTGTATGCTCGTTCATGGGCCTAACTGAGAATGCACGCTCATTCGCATGCTAAGGCGAGAGTATACACTATCTCGGAGACCCAGTCAGGAGTGTACACTGCCCAAACGCTCGGTTCGTGGCTGGTCGAGGGGCTGCTTGCCAAGATGCTACTAGAGAGGTTCGTCGTCTGTCCTTGTCCTACTTTGGGACACCTCGTCTGGGGCACGCTGCATCTCGGTACACTGCAATAACTGATTCACCAAGATTGTCTACTGCGGGAGGGCATTTGTCAACTCTATAACTTGTCAAGACAAGTGTTGTTTGCCATTTGGGTTGGAAGAGCTTGGACGATATGCTTCTCTTTAAGTAGTGGAAGTGTAATGGACTCCGGGAGCAAGATTTGAGTTGGGATATGTTAAATTTGCAGAGAAATAGGGTGAAAAGACCCCCGGTTCAATCGTCGATCCAAAAATCTGAAGCTAGGACTGTTGAACCGATCTTGGACTGGTTGGGATTGCTCGGTGAACCACGAGAGTGGGATGTGCCGCAGAAGTGGGCCAGGCCACGTGTGGGGCACGTAGGCGCGGTGCAGCGTTGTTAGCACGTTGGATATGGGCCGAGAGGATTGTCAGCGTGGCTCGGCCCTGCGATGCCCCTTGGGCTTATACTGTTGGGGTAGTGGCTTGGACCAACTCGTGATGGGCCTGGCTCAACTACCTTGCGGCGTGGGCTGCTTGGGCCCCCTCTTGGGCTACTAGCATAACTGTTCCCTGCTCACCATGGGCTTGATGCCATGAAGCTGGCCCACTCCCCACTGTCACGGTGGTCCCCGTGGTTGCCATGGTGGTGGTGTTTCTTGGTGGCAAAGTTGCTCTTCTTGCCATCGCGTTGAGCCTTGTGGATCGTCGTGGTGGGGCTACGTCTTGTCCTTCATCATTTGATCTGGATCTTTGAATGTAGGAAGTTCTGTTTGTCGTGATTTCTGAATTTCCCGTTATTGTATTTTTGCCTTACCTCTATTCAAAGAATTAAAAATTCTTAGAATAAGAAAGCACGAAAAATTTACGACCAAACGAGAAATGAGAAACTTTGAATGTGAGAGTCTTCTTCAAGCGTGTGAATCAAGGCTCTCAATGAAAGCACCGATTTGTGGATGCAAATTTCTCCTTCTCCTTTGACGAAAATGCACCTGCAAAATAATAACACATAAGATCAAGGCCAAATGCCTCATGCCCACGATGAATGGGGGGAGGGGGGCTTTGGCCAAAGAATCTCCAATGTCAAAGTTAGAACTCTGAAAAGAATGTGTTTAGGAGTTTGTGGGTAGCAAATGGTTTCGCTTTTTAATGGGAGAATATGGCTATTTATAGGGGAGTGGCCGACCTTATTTGGAGAGCAATGGTCGGCCATATATGGTGAAATTGTGTGAATAATTGCAAGATAACATGGCAATTAATCCTAAATTACGTAGGAAATTTGAGAGTTACCTTTTGAATAAGGATTTGATGAGGAGTGATGAGAGGAATTTGAATAAATACCATTTTGATCACCTTTGACTCTTCCTTGACTTAGCTGTTGTTGTCTGTTGCATGTGCGTGGGAATCCTAGTGTGCCTCAAGGGTAATTTTGTCATTTTCACCCAAAAATTCACGTGTAACCTTCATAATTTTCTTAATTATTTTTTACTCCACAGTCCTAAATTCAACAGCATTAAAATTCCATATGTAAAGGGAGGAGGAGCAACTCAAACAACCATTCGAGGAGGAGCAGGAGCTCAAAGGATCAACAGCACAAGGAGGACATGGGTCCAGCTAAGAGATTTTCATTAAATTAAAAAAAAAAAATTATTCGTACCACGTTTGATTATGGTGTGTCACTTTTTGCATGCACATATTTTTAACTGTTTGATTACTATCATCTTCATTTCAGTTTTATCAAGCAAATTATGTTGCCTTTGCAAAGTTAATATGACAGCAATTCTCGATTTGGTTGATAATTTACGCAGGCTAAAACACATGCGATGTGTAATAGATATGAGATACTACCACCTAGGCAATCCCCATTTCATAAAATCCCTCTCCATATTATGAAGTTCTAAAAGATGCTAGGCGCTAGTCGAGAAGCGTGCTAGGGCCTAGCATCTAGACGGAACTTAGACGGATTAGGAGATTTAAATAAATTTTATATATTGTGTGAATAAGTACCTATTTATACTTAATAAAAACACATAATTGTTTTGTCATTATTCAATTGCAAAATAAAATGATATACAAATTATAAAGTATTAAAACATATTACAAACATGGATAACAAGCATATAATGAGTGTTCATCTAAGTATTTAATAATTCTGTTACATTTCATTGACAAAATAAAATGCAAAATGAAAGTTTTCGATTTTTCTATCTAAACGAGAGTCGCGACCTAGATGGATGCTTAGGTGGGTTTAGGCAAGCGCCTAAGCAAGTCTAGGCGCACTTTCTTAAGTTTCAAACGCCTAGGAACTAATCGTGGTGGTAGCTAGCTGCCTAGCGCCTACACGGGGCCTAAGAGAGGATTTTTAGAACAGTGATTATGATGCAATACAAAGAAAAGTATACTGGTAGTAATGCATATCCAAGCTAGAAGAAGAAAATTTGGCTATATGCTTAAGAGCATTTGTACTGATTTCTTGCAACCGGAGCTTGTACGAGTCACATTTTTCTGTTTTCCCCTTCCGTTCTGTTATCCCATCCCATTGTAATACTGCAATTACAACTTTGAACATTCACATACATACTTTTGGGCACACGTACTGAGTTTCACGGTTAACATTGAATCGTCAATCCTCGTAATCTTCATCGAAAAAATCGGTATCTTTAGGCGGACCTCTTCGAAGTTTGCCTTGAAGATCCAGATTCCTGGGCAGCACGAGCTCCGTGCCCTCACCTGACATGTAAAAATATCTCTCCAGCACCATCTGCATCCAGAAAATGAAAAAAACGTACCTCCAATTATATTCTACAGTGCTCCCTTCTTGAATACATGCGCCAAGGATGAGCAAATTCATAAAGCTTATAGCGCTTAACTAAGAATGAATTGCGTACCACGGCAGCGTAGGCATCGATTTGGCTTTGTCGATCAGACTTGTCGAGGCCCCTGAAAACAGACTTCATATCATGTGAGGAATGACAAAACACCCTACAGTTTCCTAGCGATAAGATGAAGCATACGTCTCCTGACATTACTTTCAGTTTTGCATACTGCAGCGTTTCGGACCTAAAGATTAATCTATAACTCAAGTCTCATAAAGAACTATAGAAGTCCAATTCCCACTATAACGTGCCATTTAGCGTTCAAAACCAAATATTATAAGATGCTCGAGGAAGAAAGCACACATTATGATTATTGATAGCCATCTCTAAACAATGCAAAGAAGTATTCAATCATTGGAAAAAGGTGATTTGTTACAAGTAGAAAGGATTACATGTTAATCATCCGATCCATGGCTTCCATGGACGTCCCATTTTCATCTTGCAGGTACACTCTCCAACCCCTGAAATTCAAAAGTTTCAGTTAACACTGCCCCACTACAAGATATAAACACGATGCTCGTTGTTTAGAAGAAAGCAAAATTAAGGAAACAAAGAATTTGTATGACCATACACAATGAATCACAAATAGCAAAAACCAGCATCGACCCAACAAATCTTTGATTCTATAAATCCATCGTGCCATTTATGAGAAGACGTTGCAATTTTTAGTTTAGAAGCAAAAATTGATCAACAAGTAAATAAATCAGTAACATTAGTATTGAGTTAACACCTCTCAGCAGCACTAACAGCAAGCCTTCCAACAACGCTACGAACTTTGTTAGACTGAGGCGTCTCTTTCCCATCACTCGATTTCGGAAGCCCAACTATGAACTCATCTGCCTCCTACACTTTTTTCTTTTTCCTATTAATTAATTAATCCATTTATAAAAACAAAATGAAAAAATTGGAAAATTGGTCTTATACTCGTCATAATGTGGATTTTTGGATAACTCCGTTAGAACTTTTACCCTTTATCTGCCCCATACAACACTTCATTTCGGACGTAAGTTCTAACGGTATTAACCAAAAAGAACCATTACTCTATTTTATGACAATTTATCTTTTACAATACTAATTTACAATTAGACGAAAATAGAAGGAAAAATAATATTGAAAAATAGTTTAAAATATAAAATTAATTTTATACCTGCTTCTTTGCAATCTCAAGCAGCTGATCCTCAAGCTGCTGCCCTCTCAAATTCAATACCTACACAATTAAGAACGAAGTTAAATTACATTAAATTAAAGAAATAAAATAAATTTTGTTGTTGGGGGATAATTACGGTGAGAGGACGGACGGTGAAGCCTTTGCTGACGGCAAGGCCGGTGCGTGACAGTCCCAAATCTACCCCTACGCTAAACCCGCCTCTCCATTGCGGGTCGCGCTTCCGGCGGAGGGCATTTGGTGGAATTTCATCTATGGAGACAACCCTTATACGAGGACCCTTTTTACGGTTTTGGGTGAGGGAGAGTTGAAGGGACACAGGGACATTTTGGACTTTAGGAACGATGCGTCGCCGGAGCGGAAGGAGTTCGGTTTGTGACGGCGGAGCTGCTAGTCGATGACAAAACATTTTTGAGGCGAAGGGAGGGGGATTATGAATTAAGTGTGGATAATTCAACGAGTTTGATTTGTGTTATGAAATCCGGTGGGCATGGCGGTCGAGAGAGAGGGCAGGGGAGTGGAGTGGCGGCGCTGTGCTTGGCGCTTTGCGGCGGGTGGGTTTCTTTCGGAGAACAAAATCAAGGGGCGGGTTTACAGGAGGGTAAGATGGATGGAGTTCTTATTTTAATATCTTTTTACAATGGTTCGTAGGAGTGGGTTCAGTCCATTCGGTACCGTTTTTAGTTAAAATCGAAACTTCAGTTCGGTTCAATTTTCTTTCGATTTTTTTCGGTTTGGTTTTATTCAGTTCGATTTTGGTATGATTTTGGTACGGTTTCGGTTTTTTTAATTTTATTTTATAAAACTTGATCATTTTTTAATATGGAATTTAAAAAAGAAGCTTGCATTGGTAGACTAATAATAAGAAAATGAGAAAAGTGGAAAGGTAGTTGTACATATATAAAATCATATAAACCGATATGCTATCAACAATCTCAATTGCAAAAATAAAAAAAATAAAAAAATAATAATCACTGTATCCATTCAAAAAGAAAACAAATAGAAAAGCTCTTCCAAGTTCCAAAACCTTCCAAAACTTTCCTTTATAACCAATGAAATATTCTCCCTGATTGAATCAAGTATGCTCCTTGAAAAAGCCCTAGGCTTAGTTCAAACTTGGTAATAAAGTTTCACAAAAATGGACATACATTCATAAAGTGTAAAGAGATTTGGTTTGACTTCTAAACCTCCAAGACTGAAACCGAACCAATGAGGTTCAGTTTGGTTCGGTTTTTTCTTTTTTTGTTTGGTTTTTTTTTTTTTTCGATTTTCAATTTTTAAGTTTCG
>JADOBS010302349.1:0-13911 GCA_015708375.1 Cydonia oblonga | reverse complement strand
GTGGGCGTGTGAGGCTCTTGGTCTTGATCTTAGGTGTTATTATTTCGTATGTGCATTTTCATCAAAGGAGAAGGCGGCGGAAATTTGCATCCACAAATTGGTGTTTTCATTGAGAGTCTTGATTCACACGCTTGAAGAAGACTCTTGCATTCAAAGTTTCTCATTTCTTTTTCATTCGTAGATTTTTCGTACGTTCTTATTCGTAGATTTATTTATTTATTTTTATAAAATTCTTTGAATGAACGTAAAAGAAAAGTACAATGGCTAGAAATTCAGAAACCACAGCGAACAGAACTTTCTACGTTCGAGAATTTGGACCACGACAATCTGCGAGGCTCAACGTGACGGCTAGTGGAGCGACACCACCCCCACGGGGCAATACTGTGGCAGCCACCACCGTAGCATCCTTTGACAAGCCCACGGTCCACGGTGAGTAGCAAGCCTAGAAGCCAAGTGCAGCCCAAGCCGCTGTTCTAGCAGTATAGGCCCAAGCTTAACGCACGACCCAAGTCATCCAAGACTAGTGCGAGGTTAAGGCCAGCGCCTACTCGCAGCTCATGTTGGGCAGCCCATGCTAGCGGTCTGACCCATTCTGACGACCCGACCCGCTTATGCGGCCTAATATGAGATCCAGCCCACTCAAGTGGCTTTCAAAGCAATCTAAACTGATCTAAGATCGATTCAACCATCTCGATTTCAGATTTCTGGACCGACGATTGAACCGAGGGTATTTTCACATCATTTATCCTTGGATTTGATATATCTCAACTCAAATCTCGTGCCCAAAGTCCATTACACTTCCATTCAAGGAGACACATACCATCCAAGCTATTCCAACCCAATGGCGAACAACACCTATCTCGACAAGTCGTATAGTTGACAAACACCCTCGTGCAACATACGAGCTTGGTAAATCAGATCTTGCAGCGTACCAAGATGCAGCATACCCCAAACGAGGTGTCCTGAAGTAAGACAAGGGCAGACAAATAACCTCTCCAGCAGCATCCTGGCAAGTAGTCACTCGACCAGTCATGAACTGAACATTATGGCATTATACCTTCTCGACTTGGCCTCCGAGATAGAGTATACTTTCGTCTTGGCTCACGGATGAGCGTGCACTTTCGGTCAAGCTCACGGACAAGTATACATTCACGGTTGGGGCCACACTCCGATAATCAACATGAGCAACCTTCCAGGCAAAGAGTTCATTCGCGGCTAGGTCCGCAAGGAGCATCATCCACCTCACATCGGTGTAGGCAGCATGACAGACGGAGAGAAACAGTCACTTAATTCGGCTCAAGTTTAATTGGCAACCTGCGAAGAACTTGCTCACTTGCTAGTAACGTACAACATGCACCGCAGCCGTGGTATAGACGAGTCAAAAACATGGAAAAGCAGCCTAGGCCAACAGGTTAAGATCAGGGGCAGCTGAGAGCTCTTTTAACTTAAGAAAGGCAAATTCAAGAAGAAGTAGAGAGGCTCTTGACTGAGCGATTACGTGATTTCTAATGGAATGAGGTCATTGATGAGGTGCTATGACATGACATAACCAACATAAGCAGGTCACCCTTCATGGAATAGATTGAGCAGGCAGAGCTTCCACGCAAGTTCAACATGACACATTTTACATATTTCAAAAGAGATGGAGACAAGGAAATACACCTAAAGCACTACTAAAGCGCAATGATCCTCTATCAGAACAACGACCCTCTCATGTGCAAGGTGAGGCGTAATATTGGTTCCATACCTTGTCACCATAATCCATCCGGAGTTTTGATGAGCTTTCTTTGGTTTTAACTAAGGAGTATTCATCATATCGGTCGATCTAGAAGAAGTTCAATCACTTATTCAACGTGAAGAAGAACCCAAATGAGTTGCTTTGCGACTATATAAATAGGTTCAAAGAAGAGAAGGTAAAGATAGTCGGATGCAACGACTCGATAGTTAGTGCAGCCTTCCAAAAAGGGCTCCCAGCAGACCACCCACTGTTTGAAGAATTGATCATGAAAGAAGATCTAACTCTAGTAGACTTTTTTGCTATGGCAGAGAAGTATGCACTTTAGGACGAGGCACGGGGAACAGACGAGGCACCTGAGCAGCCTCTAAAAGAATCGACAGTAGCTTAAAAGAAGGAGGACGGAAAGCTGTACAACAACAAAAGCAGGCATTAGGCCAAGCGTAGGGACCGATCCTAGATCAAAAGAGGCCCGACACCTAAAAATTACTCTAAGTTCTCGATCCCAATTCACCAAATCCTCAAAGACATCAAGAACGAACCTTGGTTCAAGCTATCAAAGCAATCAAAGGGAGATACTTCTAAGTTGGACCACACCAAATCTTGCGTATTCCATCGAGGTCCCGGTCACACAACTGACGATTGCTACACTTGGAAGAATTACCTAGAGAAATTGGTGAAAGAAGGTAAGGTCGACATATACTTAGACAAGCCAGCTGCGCATCCTAGAAGAAACACAAACGCCGACGAAGAGCCGTCAACCAAGACAATTCAGATCAATGGCATCATCGTCGAATCTGAGCACTTGGGGGCCACCAACAACTCCACAAAAAAGAAGATCTATCAGGCTTTACTAAGCTCATAGGTCCAGGCAGTCAAATCCAACCTGGATTCATCGTTGGCTTCACTGAGCAAGATGCTAAGGAAATGACTTCCTACACGATGATGCACTAGCGGTATTTGTCCAACTAGCCCACGCTATAGTCGATAAAATGATGGTTGACAAAGAAAGTGCAGTCAACCTACTTCAACTCTCAGTAATTCAGAAGATGGGCTTGGAAAACATAATCATACGCTGAGCGGAGGTACTTACCGAATTTAACGGACACACCTGACTGCCATCAGCAACATCACACTTGACGTGAGAACACCGCCAGTTGTCTCAAAGCAAATGTTCATGATAGTAAGCGATCTATCTCCCTACAATGGGATTCTAGGGCGACCTTGGCTGATAAAGCTAGACGCCGTAACCTACGTCAAGTATCAAAAAAATCGATTTCGTATCCTGGGAGGAAGAGTCAGGGAAATCAAGTTTGACTAGGCCATACCTCGATGATACACTTTGTAAGTATTGAAGGAATAAAAAAAAGACTTTTACCCCCGTAGAGGCTACCGAGGTCCAAATGGACGACAAAGCTACCAAATAGCAATTACAGCAGATAGATGAAAAAGATAGTGTCCAAATCAACGCGCCAGTAGACGAGACATATTGGAAACCCAAATAGGAGGCCGAGCAAATCATTCTTGATCCCTAGCAGCCAGAGTAGACTACTAGAATCGGCTCACGTATGAGCCCGAAGGAAAATGAGGAACTTATGGCTTTCCTTAGGGAAAATCATGACTTCTTCGTGTGGTCACCCAAAGATAGTTTGCCACAAGTTGCACGTTGACCCTGTTGCCAAACTGGTGATCCAAAAAATGAGACATTTGGCACCCGACCGAGTGGTGATCATTGAAGTAGAAATCAACAAACCATTGGAGGCTAGATTCATAGAAGAGGTAGCACACTCAACATGGATTGCCAATGCCTTGCTAGTAATGAAAAAAGAGAAAGGTAAATGGAGAGTTTGTGTAGACGACATCAACCTCAACAAAACATGCCTAAATGATGCTTATCTAGTTCCCCGAATCGATCTACTTTTAGATTCAACTTCCGGGAACCAACTGCTTAGTTTCTTGGATGCATACTCTAGCTACAACCAAATAACCATGCATGAGCCCGACAAGGAGAAAACCACATTTGTGATCGAGCAAGGCACCTACTGCTACAAGGTTATGCCTTTTGGCCTAAAAAACGCTGGAGCCACTTACCAACAATTGGTAAAAATGATGTTCAAGAAGCAAATTGGAGTAACCATAGAGGCCTACGTTGACGACATCATGGTGAAGGGTAATCGGCGATCAGACCACATCGATAACTAGGCTAAAACTTTCGACATCCTTAGAAAGTACATTTGGAGTATCTTCAGACAGATTCTTAGGGTACCTAGTAACCCAAAGAGGAATTGAAGCACATCCCAAGCAAATCTGAGCAATCCTAGAGATGAAATCTTTAATACCTTAAAAGAGATCCAAAGCTTGATTGGACGAGCAGCTGGACTCAACCGTTTCCTCTCGCGGTCCACCAATCAATACAAGCTTTTTTTCAAAGCTAACAAGAGGGCACAACGAGCAAATGAGATGAGGAGTGTGAAAGAGCTTTCCAAAACCTGAAGAAGTATCTCACATCACCTCCCCTACTATCCAAGCCGGAAGCAGCAGAGGACTTATACATTTACTTGGCAGTCTCATAAGTAGTAGTGAGCTCTACCCTCATACGAGAAGAGCTGGGGCTCAACTGCCGGTATTCTACACTTCTAAAGCTCTTCTCGATGTAGAAACTAGATATCTAAAGATCGAAAAATTAATTTTGGTGCTAGTTGTTGTGTCTCGGAAGCTCATACTTTATTTTCAAGCTCATACGGTCATCGTCATGACTCAATATCTTCTACGATCAATCTTACATGGTCCAAATGCTTCTCAACGAGTAATGAAATGGACATTGAAACTTGGTTAATATGGCCTAGTTTTTCGACCCCGCACGACAATAAAGGCCCAAGCCTTGACAAACTTTATAGAAGAATTCACGCCTAGCCTAGGCGATGCAACAAAGCGCCCAGATGACGCCCTAGAGGCAACCGAGCACACCCTACCCGCACCTACTTCACCCGGTGGAGACTTTTGGCATTTGCAAATCAACTGTGTATCCAACCATAAGGGCTTGGGAACGGCGTGGTTCTTGTCACCCTAGACGGTTCGATGCTCGAGCAGGCAATTACTCTAGGCTTCAAAGCATCCAATAACGAAGTAGAGTATGAAGCCCTACTAGCAGGCCTCTGAATGGCAAAAGACTTGGTGGTGAAAAAGCTTGTAATTCATTCTGATTCCTAGCTATTCACTAGCCAGACTACTGGGGAGTACAAGGCAAAACTTCTGAAGGTGGCGTAATACCTAGAAAAGGTATGAAAGAAACTCGAGGCATTTTAGACTTACACCTTCACTTAAGTTCCAGGGGTAGACAATGCATACGTGGATGGGCTAGCCGGCTTAGGCTCCGTCCTCGGCCACTAACTCAAACGCTCTATTTTGGTGGAGTATCTAGACAAGCCAAACATAAAGGTGGAGCCAGCAGCTGAGGTGTCACAGGTTAGTACAATTCCAAACTGGCAAGATTCCATTATAGACTACCTGGTCAATGACACACTCCCCATAAAAAGATTGAAGTCTAGAAAGCTCTAAACCAAGGCAGCGCGCTACTACATATGGAACGACATTCTCGTCCGAAGATCTTACACTGAGCCACATCTCCGCTGCCTAGCACATCTTGATGACCTAAAGGTTCTAAGCTTAATCCATAAAGGCGTTTGTGAAAATCACTCTGGAGGTCAATCCTTAGTACATAAGGCTCTAAACGCAAGGTACTACTGGTTTACTATACATCAAGATGCTAAGAAGTTAGTACAAAAGTGCGATCGCTGCCAATGCTACAAGCCGGTACCAGTACTGCTTGCCAATGAACTACACCCGTAGGCGAGTCATTGGCCATTCATGCAGTGGGCAATCGACTTGGTAGGGCCAATGGTGACTGCTATTGGGGGCAGAGGCATGATGATTATGGCAACTGACTACTTCACCAAGTGGATGAAAGCAGAGCCCATGACAACCACAAATCAGATGGACATAGAATGCTTCATATGGAGGAACATCATTTTTTGATTTGGCATCCTTTAGTCCATCATCATACACAACGACCCGTAATTCGTAGGCAAAGATTTGGCGAAGTTCTTCTAGAAATATGACATCAAGCAACACATGTTTATGCCAAGGTATCCCAAGGCAATGTTCAGGCCGAATCATCCAACAAGACGATTCTCGACTGCCTCAAGAGATCCCTTTCATACAAGAAGGGGAAATGGCCAGATGAACTCCCCGGATGTCTATAGGTGTATTGCACAACCAAATGGCGAGCAATCGGCGAGACTCCTTTCTCTTTGGCATTTGGTTCAGAAGCAATCATTCATCCTAATGTCATCATGTTAAATATCAACACTCTATTACCAAGAATCGATCATAACATAAAAAAGATGGCCATAAACTCAGATCTGGCAAAATAGAAACGTGATAAAGTCATCATCCACATTGCAGCCTACCAGCAACAACTCATCTCCAGCTACAAAAAAAGGGTTAAGATCCGGCAGTTCCAGCCCAGAGATATAGTGCTAAGAAAAGCCTTCATCAGGGCCCGTAGAGATGGGTCTAAAAAGATGGATCCCATACGAGAAATGTGTGTATAAGATTAGCAGAATAGGCGGCAAGGGTAGTTACACCCTCGCCACCATGAACGATAAAGAGATCGAAAAACAGTGGAACACCTACAATCTGAGGAAGTACCATACGTGACCTTCCGTTAAATCAAAGCCCGAAGACTCAAGCAGCTCGACGGGCACCACCTCGTAAGCTGATGATTATCTAGTTGTTATGTCATTTCTACCTTATAGCTAAGTTCTCGTTCATTTCACTTGCTTTTCAATGAGGAATTCAGAAGTAATTTACAACTTGGCTCGGCTGCATGCTTACAACAACCGAACACTTTTGCACTTCAAAAGAAGACCGCACCCTTCTTAGGGACTTATCGCAGGAATTGCACCCCTTGGGGACCAACCATGCTCTCTAGTGCGAGAAGGTAAACCAATTCCCCGACACCCACATGGGTTTGCTCTCCAATGCGGGAAGATAAACTTTACACTTTGAATATCCAGACGTGGATGAGTTGGGCTGTCCTGGTATAACTAGGTGCACGATGACTTGTGCCGGAATTCCTAGAAGTAGCCACAATGGTATTTTTCAAGGCTTAGCTAACTAAAGGATTTTTGGGTCTTTTGGCCTAATTCGTGGAGAACCAGGCCTCAGAGACGAAAGAGGCACATTACGCAGTACACCCTATGGACAGCTGCCTTGGAACCTGCTAGCGAGTACACTAAGGTAGCCTTTGATTTCCAGAAGACTGCCTACAGCTTGCCCTTTGAGCAATAAGGCACGCGAAACTTATACAACCGCACATTTTTTTTTTTTTTTTTGTGAAATGTTAAACAAGTTAGTGTGCATATATGAAGCTTTATCCACTGCCGACATGTTATGCAGTCGATAAACTTCACCTTTGCTATGCACAGAATGATCGTTTATATCTATATTAATTCCTAAAGTGTTGTGATACTTGCTACGCAACCCACTGAATTGGTTACATAAAAGCAAGGAGTTCTCTTGGACCTTTACTTACGAAATTTCATACAATTGCGTAATTTTGATACAAAAGGTAAGCGAATTTCATGATCCAAAAATCTTTAGTATGTTGTGATGCAGGCCACACAACTCAAAAGATTGAAGAAAGCCAAGGTTAATAGATAAATGGTTACGCGGACTCATCTACTTCTATAAGTAAGGTGTCTGGCTGCGAACCCTATGGCTAATAACTTTGCAAAAGTTCTACACCGACACCTACGACTACATAGGCTATGCGGGCTTATCTGCCTATAGAAAAACAGCAAGCTTGCCGATGGTCTAAAGGTCAAAGGTTGGGCGTAAACAAAAGAAGCGAAGATGAAGAAAAGAAAAGGAAGCAAGTTTATTAAATTTTCTAGCAAAATCGGTAAACAAATAACAAAGGCCGAAAGAGTTCAAGCAAAGCAAAAAGGCAACAAGGAACACACAAAAAAATCCTAAAGGCTACCTAGAAGACTACTCTTCAGCAGTTTCGACATCCCACAACTACTCAGTCGCCACACCTTCAGTAGCTACAATGCTCTCAGTAACAGCATCATCCAGCGCTTCAACCCCGGCTACCTCTGCCTAGGCACCAACTTCTCCGACTACTTCACCAATGGAAGCCTCAAAAGTGAAGGCAAGCAAGTCTTTCAGAGAAATAGAGAATGTCTCAAAGTCTTTCCCAACAAACTCAAAGTCAGATGGCATACCAAAGAGATGATCTACATAACCCAGCTTGTAAAATTCGGCCTGACTTTAAACAAGCGAAGCCTCAAGCCCAACCTTCCCACCTTTCAACTGTTCATTCTCCTAGAGTAGACCAATATGGACGCGCTGCAGCTTATCCACTTGTTTCTTTAGACTTTCGTTAATATTCAATGCACCTTGGAACTCCAACACTTGTGGTTCAAGCCAATCGACGATCTTCTTGAAGTGGATCACTTGATTATAAGCAATAATCAGCTCTCCATCCTTTGTGTAAGCAGGGAAACGAAGCTCAGAAATAGCACACTCAAGATCTTGAATCTGAGGTATGTAACATCCAATCTCATTCTCTACACTTATACTTAACTTGGATCTTATCAAGCCTAATCTTCAAGTCAACGATCTCTTGGCGAGCAATATCAAGCTGCAGAGAAGTGGGGGCAAAGATATTAGACCCTTTCAAAACAACGAGCTCCGACTTCAACTCTTGATCTTCTCGACAGAGAGATAAGCTTCAGCTACCATAGTCTTTGCCACCTCCTTGGCAGCCTTGGTATCATTTTGGTCAAGGAGCATAGGCTCGGTTGCCAGAATCGTCATTTTCTGCATCATAGCAAGTAGAGCAGTCCTTCTATATTTGGTCGTGTGCTTTGTAAAGGAACTTGGGGAAACAACCCCTTTAACGCCATCAACAAGCTTGGCACACACGTCCATGTCTTCAAGCAGATATGGTTTCAAGAGTGCACAAATCTCAGCAGCTTCCCCAGAAACAGGCTTGGTGGATTTCTCGCAACTGCCCACACGAGCAGTCTCATTTTTCTCAACAGGTGAATCAGTCTCAACAACAAGGGAAGTAGGCTTTGGCGCCACCTTAGCAACAAAGTCCAACTTATTGGTCTTCATAATGGCAAACCTCTCTAAAGGTGAACCAAACTAAGCTCCCGACATATGTCTTGGCATAAATTTCAGCACTAGAGGCACGACAGAACCTCTACGCTGAGCAATCCTATTAACAATCCTACTAGCCACCTTTGGCATGGCAGGTGTCACCTGCTCAGATCTAACAACCCCATCTTTCTTCCCCTTGGAAGAAGTCAAATCACTCACAAGCCTATGGGCAGCAAATAAACCCTCACGAGCAGCAGAAGAAATCTTCAGCTTTTTCTCAGCCAGCATCTCTTAAGCAGGTAGGAAATATATCTTATTTCCACCTTCATTCACAGCAGGCTCCATGACAACAATCAAACGAGCCAATGCCTCTGCCTTTATCCACTTTATCTCCTATCTCGGGGGCAACCCACCTTTCTCCCAGCGAAGAGGACTAAGCAGCCAACATTGTTCACGGTACTCATAAAGGATGCCTAGAGTAACATGCACCTTCTTCATATTTGGAGAAGTCTTAAGAGTTGAGCTGAATTCTGAATCTACATAAGCAGAGGAGGGCAATCAATAAATCAAAGAGCAGCTCAGCGAAAATACAAAGCAGCCTAGAGACTAAGCAATCTACTTACCGGTGATGAAAATCGTTTGAACATATAGCTTAGGGGAAGAATCAGACTTCCAATCTCCACTTATCTCCAAAGTCTCCTTAGCTTTGTCATGATTTCCTTGCACGAATGATCAAAGAGCCTATGGTGGGATCGCATCTTCCCAACTCCTTTAATATGGTATATGTCAAAAAAGTACCAAAATTCGTTGACGGTCAAATCTAAGTCGAAGAATTGGCTAAGATTGAGGAACCCCAAAATCACACGGACCCCATTTGAAGAACATTGAGCATGGGCACATTTTATGGAGCAAATCACTTCTTGGAAGAAACGCGACATGGGAAAAGTAAATCCCAACACGAAGTAGCAGAGGTGAAACTTGATGGCTCTCTGAGTCCCACTACATGGCTTACGACTGCAACCTTCCTTGACACGCTTTACATGCACCTCAACGGAATGGTGTGCCTATATGCCTCAAGAAAGTTTCTAAACGAGTCATTGGAGCTAATTTTGAAGTGAGCAGCCTTGAAGTAGCCTTTCTTACTTAAAGACATGCCTTGACAATACAACTATGGCACACCATTGTCACTTTTGTGGCTTGAAGAAGACATACTCGAGGAAATTCTACAAAGACGCGAGGAAAATTCGTTAGACGGCTGAAAAAAAAAATAAACGCATTAGGCCCCATGGCCTATACCAAGTCACGGCCTAAATCAATTTGAGGGGGGATAGGGCCCTCGTGCCTCCCTCTATTATTTTATCGTATGGGCTAAAGCACAACCATCCGTAACCAGCCCAGGAAGGAGGCCCGAGCCTCTATTTTTCTCTGTAACACGGGCTTATGAACAACGCCCTAGACCCAAGCGCCCCAGCACCCTTACCCAAGCCGGCCACGTGTCGAGTCCAAGGCTCGCTCTGCCAGCCCTCGGCCTAAGCCTAGTTGTCGTCGCACCAAGCGGATGAAGCAGCCTCATAACAACATCCATGCCGTGGTTTCCCAACCATTTTTCATGCATACTTGACCCCTGTCGAGCCAAATTTCAAGCCCTGAGGCTCTAAAAATATACGAAGACAAGGAAATATTAATTTTTTCTTACCTTGGTGTAGCGTGAAGACGAAGAAAGCAACGAAAGATGGTCTTTTGCATGAGCAAGTGTAGAAGATTGCTAGGGGAGGGAGAACAAATATCCTTTAGCTTTCTCTCTCTTGTAAGGTAGAATAAATTGCACTTTGAAGTTGATTTAATCATCTACTTAAGGTAGACTTAAATAGACTTTAGAAGTGATTTATTTCCTTTTCCTAGAAGGATCTAATTTCCAATTAATGAAGGAATCTACATCAAAATATGAAACAATCTTATGTTTCCTAAAGCAAGAGAAGATCTCTACACCTGTTGCCCTTTCCTACAAGCAGCCCAAAAGGTGTGGGGGTATTTGTGGAGCAAAAATAAATCAAGAAAATTACGGAGGTGACACGTGAACTTTTGGGTAAAAAGGACAAAATTACCCTTGAGGCACACCGGGATTCCTAAGCACATGCAACGGGCAATAACGGCTCAATCACGGAAGAGTCAAAGTTGATCAAAATGATATTTATTCAAAACCCTCTCATCACTCCTCATCAAATCCTCACTCAAAAGGTAACTCCCAATTATTGTATTTAAATTAGGATTGATTACCAAGTTAATTGCAAGATATTATTTCACATAATATCGTGCAATTAAACTCATAATACCACCATAAATGGCCGATCCCTATTCTCCAAAAAGGGCCGGCCACTCCCCTAGAAATAGTCGCATTTTCTCCACCAAAAAGCTAATTCATTCTCTCCCTAAAAATTCCCCAAACACTTTCTCTCTCAAATTCTAACTTTGACATTGGAGATTCTTTGGTCAAAGCCCTCCCATTCATCATGGGCACGTGAGGCTCTTGGCCTTGATATTAGGTGTTATTATTTTGCGGGTGCATTTTTATCAAAGGAGAAGATGGCGGAAAATTTGCATCCACACATACAGTGAACATATCCTGAAAAATTCATCCAACAAAACACAAATTTTTGCCAATTTTGAGTAAACACCATCACAACATTCAAACAAGGTAGGGAATCCCATCACAACTTCATACAACTTCTAGGTTTATTCTCCCCTTCCCTAAATATGAAAAAAAAATCACTTCTTTAATCCCACTAATCTGCAAATATTGGAAAGAAGTGAGCAAAAAACAAATGGGTTTTGTGCACAGTAGTTAATGACTGGGCTTTGTTCCCACTGTCGATGCGAGTCCAATGGTGGTGGTCTCGAGTCTCGATTGTTTTCCGTGTTGCCAGAAAATGGCTAGAAAACTCGTGGTTGCTTGAATTTTGATCCCAACGATCGGGGATGAGATTCATGACAAGGCTAGGTGTTTTGGACTCGTGATAATGAGATGAAATTGGTAGTGTGGCTTCGATTTGGACGGTGTTAGTTGGGAAGACTATGCACCATGTGTGCACAGTGAGAAAGGGAGAGATAGTGCGTGAGGGAGAAAGTGAGAGAAGAGAAAGGTGAGGGAGAGATAGTAGAGAGAGGGAAATCAGAAAGTAGGAGAAAATAACCCATTTATATACGAGGGTAATTAAGTCATTTTAAGGTGCAAGAAAAAGCAGCCCTTCCTAAGGGTGGGTTCAAAAAACCAAAAATCGAAAAAAACCGAGGCAAACACCGAACATAGATCGAAAAAATCGAACCAAACGAAAAAACCGAACCGAACCGAATTCTTTTGGTTCGGTTTTGGTTTCAGTGGTCCCGAAACCGAACTGAACCAAAACGAACTGAATTAATTAAATTAATATTTTTATTTTGTTTATTTTTATTTAATTATCTGTTTTGCATATATATATATATATGTCTGTGTGTGTTGGAATGTGTAATGGGCAATTAGTCTATTATTAAAATAATTATAGTGTGGCTGACAAATATCAAGTTATCAAATCAAACACATGGGTCTTGCTTTCTAAAGACAGAAAGTTGTCTCTGTCTGTCTCTCTCTTATTCTCTGTTATCTATCTCTCTCTCTAACCCAGAAACCGTGTGCTGACAAAAGTTGTATCAAGGCACCCAAAAACCATGTGCTTGCTTTACAGAACTCTGTCTTTGTCTCTCTTATCCTCTGTGACTATGTCGTCTCTCATATTATCTCTCTCTCTACAACCTATAAGGCAGAAACCTTTCCTTCCACAAAATATATGTTGTATCAAGCACCCACCTAACTCTTCCTTCCACAAAATATATATTGTAATCGCCTCTTGTTTCTCCTCCATGCTCCGTTTTCTTCCTTTCTTCCTCCAAATCAGACTCTTTCTCTCCCTCTTCTTGCACCTCCATGAACCCGCAGAGGCGGAGCATTCATTCACTCCAAAGCTTGCTAAAGACGGTTCCTTGAAAGCTTGAAGAAAAGCTAATGCGCTACTTTGATTACAGAATAGGTGCTGCTTCCAATCTCACCACCAGATATTCTGTCTCTCTCTTTCATAGCCATGGCATGGCAATTGCTCGGCAATCGTAGCAAGTTCTGCGCATCGCTTCTTCATCGTCACAACATTTCTTCCAATTCTTTCCAAACCTGGCTTCTTTAATCCCCACCGCACCATCTCCGCCACCCAATATCTAGATTTAAAAAAAAAAAAAATTCATGAAAAAAAAACGAACCAGCCTGAAACCGAACCGAAATAACTTGAAATCGAAAAAAACCGAAGAAAAATCGGACCGAACCAAACCAAACAGTAATTTCGGTTTGGTTTTCGGTTTCGGCCAAAAAGCAAACCGAATGGAACTGAATCCACCCCTAGCCCTTCCCACTGCACTGTGACCAGCGACCATCACTACTACAAAAGAGTATATTACTGGCGTTTTTAAACCGACAAGAAACACATGTTAACGTCGGATATTTTGTAAAAATTCGACATTAACTAATGCAATGTCGGATTGAGTTACCGACACCAATACTATCGTCACAAATGGGCAATGACGTCGCGTATGACCCCTTAATGCGCCACCAAGAATTAAAGTAATATTAAACAAAACAAGCAATAGCGTCTCTTAAAAGCGACATAACATCTAACGTCGCTTTTAAGCGACATGACAAGACGACCTACTATCGCTTAAATGCGACATTAACTACAAATAAAACAATAAAAAAGATCACCTCGTGTCGGACAAAACCGACGTTAAGAATAAATAATAAATAAAAAATTCACATTAACTGTCGGTCTGAATCGACATTATATAAGTTTTTTTTTTTAAAAAAAATAATCCACCCACGGTCTCATAAAGCGACATCATATATTTTATAAATAATATATACAAACAAAACTCACGAAAATTTTCGTTAGCAACAATTATAACAAACTAACTTCTACAAACCAAAA
>JADOBS010302348.1:0-13910 GCA_015708375.1 Cydonia oblonga | reverse complement strand
ACTAGAATATCTTCATCATGGTTACTCGATACCTATCGTTCATTGTGATGTGAAACCAAGCAATATACTACTAGATGATGATATGGTTGCACATGTTGCTGATTTTGGCATTGCAAGACTCATCGGCGGTGGAGATTCGATGACGGAAACCATGACCATAGCCACAGTTGGATATATGGCTCCAGGTGATGTATTTTTTTTAATCTTGTATATGTTGGTCTTATTAGGAGTTATAATTTTCTTTTTATCATATATAACTAAATTCACATACAAATTTGTAGAGTTTGGGATGGAAGGAATCGTTTCGACGAGAGGGGATGTGTATAGTTTTGGTATTGTACTCATGGAGACATTCACAAAAAGGAAGCCAACGGATGAGATGTTTGTTGAGGAAATGAATTTAAGGCAATGGGTTGCAGATTCCTTATTTTCAGATGCTGCTATAGATGAAGTTGTGGATGCCGATATATTTAGGACGGAGGAAGATGGTGATTTCGTGAGCAGAAGGGATTGCTTATCATCCGTTATGAGATTAGCTTTAGCTTGCTCTGCAGCATTGCCGGAAGAAAGGATTAACATGAAAGATGTCGTAGTCACACTCAATAAAATCAAGGCTAGGTATTTGAAGGACTCTGAAGGAGTGAATTCTTAGTTCTTTGTTCTCTATATTTTCGGATCCATTTTCTTATTGTTGTTTTCAATCTTCAAAAACTACATTATTTTCTTATAGTGACGGTGATGGATATGAAAATATGACGATATTCCTAAAATTGAATTACTATACCTGTATTTGACAAGGCAATGAGACCAGTAGTGCCAAGATTGCAATTCCAGTTATTCTTCCTATATTTTGGTGGTATAATGCATTCAGTTTCTACGGCCAACCAAATCCGTTTCAAAAATTTACACTTCCAGGTCAAGAACACGGGTCATGGGAGCACAATGTTATTTCAGTCAATATATCAGGAAGTGACAAACTTCTAAACTTCTACACATGCCCTTGACAAAAAATTATAGGGTAGTGAGGCTGCTACTCTAGATCAATAAATTTACTATTTAAGTTGGGTTTTTTGGCTGCTTCACCAATTTGTGCTCATCTTTTTAACAAAAGGAACGAAGTTACTCCAATTTTCAGCCCTAAAGATCTTATCATTCATTCTGTAATATGTAAATGATCTTACAGCTTCGGCCTGGGAATGGTAATAGTTAGCATGTATTTGCCATAAACCAACGTGCAAGAGAAAAGCAGACACGTGAACATGCAACACAGAATTGGCAAAAGAAGAAGTGTTCAACTAATGCTATCAGAAGCCATGTGTTTCTAGTCATAAGACATTTGCAATATCCAATATATGTCTAATAGAAATAAATGGTAGCTGAAATTTTCTTTTGCTCTTGAGCAAAGGAAGAACTTACCCTGTCAAATCCTTCATTGGTATTTCTCCCGATCAAGTGTACCCTTTTCTTTGAAACACTCCATATATGGTGCAAATCGAATCATGTTAGACTATATTGGAATTGTATAATATGATATATATACCCAATAAACAAAGCATAAGGCCATACATTTTATCGAAGAAACCAATTGACTGATAGAATTGTAGACAGCAGAAGCCACCACTAAGCACTACCACCACCCACAGGTGTTAATGGACAGACCATGCCAAGTAGTACAACATTAATATACGCTATAGTGATGCAATTCTATTTTTGTTGTTTAGTAATATCAAATTATCAATTGTATTATGAATTTCAATAAAACAGAAAAATGGTTATCGATCAACTTGTCATATGTTTCTTCTTTACTATCTGGCCAAGACAACCCAAACTAAAGATTTACCTCAGAATGAATTATAAGATACTAAAGGAAGCCTAAAAACAGATCAATAATACCTAATATCTGTAATACTGAAAAAGCTCATATTGGCCCGTTCCAAGCCCATGTTGAACCTTGAGACCCTGCACGACCTGCTGTGCCAAGCACAGCTGCATTGGCTAGTCCTACCTAACTTAAATGCTTGAATTATACAGATAAAATTTCTAAAGTAAGTTCAAAAAACGTACCAACAAAGCAACAATTAATTAATAGGGCCCTTACCTGTTGGAGTAATCCTTCTGGACTGCAAAGATAGGATGCCGGGTTATCACCATCCATCATTTCTAAGCAGCTGCAATAAAATATTTAGTACGTGAACATGGTACAACAGATACATTTGAAATCAAGTGAATATGTAAGCAACCCTAATTATCAGGTTAGACAATGAACAAAATTCCAGTCAGAACCTTAAAACTTGGAATCTTACAAAACATGCAAAGCAGCTCCATGACAAGACAAAATTGAAGCAACAGGATCATAACCATCTCTAAGAGCACTGTTGTAGTGTCAAGCTGTAAGTTCAGCAAGGTGTGCTCTCGTCTAGTACCACCAATTTTAGCTGCCAATAGAATAGAAGTTTGCTTCTATACTTGATATTTCTTCAGAATGTTAGCTGCCTTTGCAAGAATATCATCTGCATGATGGAGCAACCGACCACTGTACCGTTCCTACAACAAGCCAAGCCACTATCAGATCTCCTAAGCTCCACATTGTTTTCCAATAAGTTTAATTATGTTATGCCAAGTATGGCATGATAAAGAACCATACATGATTTAAATTTCCACTTATACATCCATAATTGTCCTTAGTTTACTAACCAGTACATCCTATGATGATTTTTTTTCTCTCTAGAAAACAAGCATCAATGCATTTCATTCTTAATCAAATTGCATCCATCTTAGTGCAATTTCTTAAGAACCCATTCCATTGCCATGACTTTATATTAAATCATTAAAACATATCTACTTTTAATCATGTTGCGTAAGAATATTTAAGACTCCAGTAGCAAACAGTCTACAAGTATAACCCCTAGAAGCAAATAGAGTTAGTTATAAGAAAAGTTCCACTAAAGATTGAAACTATACATTGCAGGCCCATGTTATTTACAGGCACCTACACAGAAGTGTTTCCAGGCTAAAGAAACAATGTGGTTGTTCAAGGATGAAATACAAACAATGATTTCGTGCAATTTACACTAGGCTTCAGTTATGCAGAAATTTTTCATGGGAAATAATAAAGTAAGCTGCTTCCATCAGTTTTATACAGGGAAAAAACACCCATAATCAGAAAGAATGCTTTCCTCTTCATCTTCAAAAAAGGGAACTGCAGATGGGAGACTGTTGTAACAGCCAGCATTCTATGGTCCCTTCTCTCCCCACTAAGGCTTTCATTCCTTGCCTGCAACCATTTTTAGGTCGCCCATCCTAAAAGGAACAACATTGTAAATAGGAAAAGTTCAATAGCAACCAAATTTCTGTCACAGGAATGAAAGATTTTTAGCATACATGCACTTGTCATAGCACTGGAATTCACCGATTCCAGGAAACTTCCATCTACCATCACCAAAAAGGATGTGCAAGATATCTGTGCGAGCAATGTAACAATGTTGCATAAGAAATCATTGGATTGGCTTCATACTTGTGGTTCTAGTGTAACAGTAACATACTTAAGTCCACCAAAAGTACCAAGACCAACACTAATTTCTTCCATCACAGTTCCAATTAAGGATTCAAATTTCTTAGCAAAACTTGACAAGAAATCTTCATAACATTGGAGTGCAGTCCGGCCGCAAAAGAGAGGAACATGGCCATCTCCGAGTGTAAGATAATCATCCTTTAGGGGTATGGCTTCAGCCTACTTGGAGAAGTAATCTGTTGCAGCTAGGATGTAAGCTTCTCCTATAGATGACTTTGGTATAATTGGTCCTACGACGTCCAATCCTAATGCATTGAATGGCCATGAAGCAACTGTGGGGTGTAATGGCTCGGGTGGTTGATGTATGAAGTTGGCGTGGAATTGGCAGGCTTGGCACCTTTTGGCGTGTTCAAGGAAATCCTTCACCATGCTTGGCCAGAAGTAACCCATTCTTTTAAGCTGGAAATGTAGCTTTGGTCCAGACTGATGCAGCCCGTATACGCCTAAGTGTGCTTCTTCCATGGCTTGATTGGCTTCTTCCTCATGTAGGCATCTCAGAAGTACTCATTCAAAAGAGCGTCGGTAGAGTGTTCCTTTGTAGTAGAGGAAGTGAGGTGCTCGTCGATGAATTTCAAAGCGGTGTCTAGGATCGTCTGGAAGTTTTGCATACTCCAAGTAGTTGATCAGCAGTTGTCTCCACTCTTTAGTGTTAATTGGAAGTATTAAGATGACGTTTGTATCATCTAGTAGCATTTCAGTGACGAGCAAGATCACCTATATTTGGCAAACTGGCACTTCTGCAGCTTCGTCTTCTCCTAGTGCCATACTCAAGGCTAGGTTAGTAAGAGCATCCGCCATTTGATTTTCTCTTCTTGGCACATGTTCTACTGTCACGACCTCGAACTTTTGTAGCAATTGAGTTGCTAGCCGAAAGTATAGGATGAGATCATCTTTCCTCACTTCATATTTAGTCAAGAGTTGATTGATTATGAGCTTGGAGTCTCCATATACTTCTAGGATTATGATCTCCATGTTAATCGCCATTTGGAGTCCGATGATCAGTGCTTCGTACTCAGCGACGTTATTGGAGCATAGCTCACTTAGTCAGAAGGAATAGGGTAGTACTTGTCTTTGTGGTGACATAAATACTACTCCTACCCCCGCTCCATCTACTCATGCGGATCCGTTGAAGAACATCATCCATGTTGGGAAAATATTGACGTAGAACACCTCATCGTCAGGCAAGTCGTCTGAGATTTTCCAATTGGCTAGGATTAGATGATCGGCAATAAAGTCTGCCAGCGCTTGTCCCTTGACGACTTTAGCTGAGACGTAGATGATCTCATACTTATTGAGAAGCAGCGCCCATTTAGCTAGTCGCCTTGTCAAAACTGGTTTGAACATGACATATTTGACCTAGTTAGATTTAGCAATTAAGTGGATGGTGTAAGCATGTATGTAATGTCTTAGCTTTTGGACAGAAAAACTAGGGCAAGGCACATCTTCTCAATCGATGAGTAGTTGAGCTCGGCACCAGTGAGAGTTCTACTTAGGTAGTAGAGTGCTATTTCCTTTTGGTTTTCATTTTCTTACACTAAGAGTGCTCTAATGGAACCCTATGTGCGGCAATGTAAAGAATGAGCGGCTTCACAGGCACTGGTGCTCCTAAGACAGGTGGGCTAGCCAGGTACCATTTTTTGCTCTCGAAGGCGTTATGGCGGGTCTCATCCCATATGAATGGAGCGTCATTCTTTATGAGTCGACTGAAGGGTTGACAGTATCCAACAAGGTTGGAGATAAAGCGTCCGATGAAGGCTAGCCGTCCTTGTAGACTTTTCAGCTCGTGTAGGTTTCTTAGCTCAGGCATGCTTTGAATGGCCTTGATCTTTGATTGTTCAGCTTCATTGTCATAGTGCTTGACAATGAAGCTGAGGAACTTCCCAGAAGTGACGCTAAATGTACACTTTAACGGGATCATCTTGAGGTTGTAGTGCCGTAGTTTGTCGAACATAATTCTTAAATCCTTCAAGTGATCAAATCTCTTCTTGGTTTTGACAACTACGTTGTCTACATAACATTCTACATTTTTGTGTAGCAAGTCATTGAAGATTTTCTGCATTGCACGTTGATATGTTGCTCCAGCGTTTTTCAGACCAAAGGGCATTACCTTGTAGCAGTAGATACCTTTTGGAGTACGGAAGACTGTTAATTCCTTGTCTTCGGGAGCCATGTGAATTTGGTTGTATCCAAATGAGCCGTCCATGAATGACAGTGCTTCGTGGCCAATGGTCGCGTCCACCATGATTTCGATGATTAACAAGGGAAAGTCAGCCTTCAGGCAAGCATCATTGAAGTCTCGGACATCTACGAAAACACTTATTTGTCCAGATTTTTTTAGGACAATGACGATGTTGGAGATCCACCTAGGGTATTGCACACCTCAATTTGTGGTATGAGCTCGGATCGATAGCGTCTTTGAGTTTACTTTATCGGTTGCGTTCCAGGCTTGACTGCAAGATGATGCATGGTGATGGTAGGGTCAAGGCCGGGCATTTCCTTGTAGGTCCAAGCAAAGACATCTTTGTATTCCAATAGTAGTTGGTAGTACTCCTCTATCTCGTTCGCACTTAGCAGTGAACTTACGAAGATAGGCTTCGGCTCATCTTTTGTGCCTAAGTTGAGCTCATTGAGATCATCAACCGTGGCTTGCCCCTCATCCTCGAGCTATGGTGGTGCAGCAGTGATGTCTTCCTCGAGGACTTCGTCTTTTTTGTCTTCTTGGATAGTAATGTGGAAGACGTCATGGACCTTATTTTCAGTGCCGTTGTCTTGGACTTGTTGACATGAAGATTAGCCAGCGTGTATGATCTTCCTTATCTTCAGTGGTCCTTTTATGTCAACATCCAAGGTTGCTTGGCGCTTCATCCTTGAAGGAATCAAGCTTCGAACATCATCTTTTTCGACTAGACTATCGAGTTTTTCTTCCTTTGGCATTGTCTTCTTCTTTCTAGAAGGCTTATTGGTTTCTTCAAGTCTTTCCAAAGCCGATCGTCGCGAAGGAGAGCTAGCCATGTTGCTTTGTTTCTTAGATTTTGACATCCTTTCGAAAATAGAGCTTTGGGGTGTTGGCGTGTTAAGCTTCTTGAAGACGGAGGTTCGGTCTTGACCACCAATACGATTAAGTGCTGAAATTCTGGGTCTTGAACGATCATCCTATTGAAGACTAACGTCTGAGGGGCGAGTTTAGGCTCATTTTGATCTTGTTCAATGCTCACGCTGATGTGTTGAGAGCTATCATTTTTCCCTTTGCTTAAAATCTTCACGAGTGCTTTTGGTGTGAAGCCAAGTTTAGCTTTGTTGTTGTCAACTCCATAACCATGCTCCTTCAACTTCTTTTGAGTCTTGGTGAGGTTACGTTCTTTGTCATTAGCGGTGTTTGAAGCCTTCTTTCTAAGATTTGAAGCCTTCTTTCTAAGATTTGAAGAGGAAGCGAAG
This sequence comes from Cydonia oblonga, assembly GCA_015708375.1. NCBI lineage: Eukaryota > Viridiplantae > Streptophyta > Magnoliopsida > Rosales > Rosaceae > Cydonia > Cydonia oblonga. The sequence goes on along the minus strand of JADOBS010302348.1, from coordinate 6,904 downwards.
TCGTACCCAGCCTTCAACATGAGTTTGTAGGCGTTTGGGTCGAAACCTTCTTAGGTCCTCTTGGTTGGAAAAGAGCTTGGTTCTGTCCCTTTTGGCAGAGCTTTTACGAAGCCTTGTGGTGGTCTTGAAACCTTAGCGTCGTTTAGTTGTGTCAGAGGTAAAACTGCATTTATCTTGAGCAATTTTACATCATCCTTGTGCCGCTGTGTGTCGGCTTTGCTTGCTCCAGTTTCAAACAGGGATTGACCATTTTTTCTTCTTGACATTGAGATGTATCGGAAGACAAGTGTGTTCGGTCATTTTGAGGACATCCTACTCTATTTGGTTATTGTAGGTTTAGCAAGCTCATCATCGTTTTTGCTTGAAGATGGCATGACTTCCCCTTCTTACGTCTTGGGCAGAGCTTGCCACTCTTACTTTTTAGATGCAGCTTTGCCTGTGGATTTGATCTTTGTTGGAAGAGCTTCGGGCATCATGTCTTCATCCATGTAGAACGTGGCGTCTACGAAGTATGATTCGGCTTCGGTGAATGGCTTGGTGTCGCCTTGTATCACCTTTACTCCTTCTTGATAGAATTTTAAGCGTTGGTGAAGGGTAGACGGCACCACTCCATTCTCGTGGATTTCAGGCCTTCCTAAGAACAAGTTATAAGAAGTTCTTGCATCAATCACATTAAATAGCGTGCTTGATTTGATGTTCGCCAATGGTCATCTCTACTCGGATCATGCTCATCGCTCTTTGTATTAGAAGGTGGTTTCGGGATAGTTCATCCACTGTGATGTCGATTGTGGTCATTATTGACTTGGGCATGATGTTTATGGCCGATCCACCATCCACAAGCATGCGGTTGACTTTGTGCTCCCTTATGTACCCAGAGATGAAGAGAAAATGATTGTGAGGCTTTGATCCTAGCAGCAAGTCTTCATCAGTGAAGTTGATTGCGTCATGGGCAGCACAGCATGAGGCATATTCATGTAGCCGAAGCTTCAAGCATTCACCCTTATTTTCTTGCATTTTGTGGTCGCCGGGACTCTACCAAGACCGCTACTAATGTTTTTCGCATCTCCTTGGGCGATCGTAGTGCCTCCTTGATGCTAAAGTGTGTCAGCATGCCTTCTTTAGGCGTGAGGGTCTTCTCTTCCTCGACGGCGATAGCTTTGTCTTTTAAGGGCTCTTTTATCTCCACTTCAACCATGTGACAAACAACAATAGTATACCGTTGGAAGAAGTTCTTTGGGAAGTACTTGTGCAAAGAGACAGGAATGCGTGGATCTTGATTCATAAGTTCCCCAACGTATGTTGACTTAACAGCTCTTGTGCTTCTTTTGGACTTCCTATTGTTGCAGCGTCGGTGCTTTCTCCCTTGTTCCATCTTTGGCCGTGTGGCTTGTGGTTTTGGCTTCCTTGTCTTTTTGTAGGTTAACAATGTCCATCATTCTTCATCGGTCAGTGCATTTTGGTCACTTTCCCCAGCGATAGTTATGCAAAAGGTGCCGTGTAACTTAAGCATTGACGGGAAATGTCATACGTCATTTAGAGAGGCACGTGATCGAATGATCCAAACACGATCGTAGTAGTGTGCATTGCGACCGTGTCTTCTAGGTCGAGTTCGATTCATTCTTGTTGTGCCAGCTTCATGATGAGCTCCTTGAGGATGAAGCACTTACCAACACAATGACTTACAGTACGATGGTACTTGCAGTACCTGGGATCGTTAACGCGATTCATCTCTTCGGGGTGCTTGCATTCAGGCAGCTCGATTACCTTCTTCTCCAACAGGTCATCTAGCATTGCAGCCATGTCAGAGTCCAGAAAAGGGTATGTCTTCTGCTCCATCTCCCTCAAGGTGTTTTTGTACCTGTCTTGGGTGCGAGAAAGATCACATCTCTTTATCTCATTTGCTTTGTTCTTGGAGGAGATCTTGAAGGACGCAGAGGGAGTCTTGATGGGGGTAATGTTGATGGTAAAAGCTTCCTTAGCGGGCTTCTTCCCATGATTGTCCACATTTGGAATGAACACCTTGTCTTTCTTGAAGTCGGTGATCGACTCATTTTTCCCATGATGGCCGATGATCAACTTCATTTTGAGGGCGCGAGTGGCTTACTTCTCAAAGGTCTGCGGTTTGATGCCTTAAAGGATGTAGTATAATCCCCATTGCATGCCTTGTACACACATCTCGATTGAGAAGATCTCCAAGAATTTGTCTTTGCAGTCGAAACTTAGAGTGCGCCATCGGTTGATGTAGTCAACAACTGGCTCGTCCTTCCATTGCTTTGTACTTGTCAGTTCCAACATGTTTACAGTGCAACGAGTGTTGTAGAAGCGGTTGAGGAATTCATTTTCAAGCTGATCCCAACTGTTGATAAACTCGGGCTCGAGGTCGGTGTACCGGTGAAAGAATTTACCTTTTAGCGAGTACACGAACTGCTTGACGAGGTAGTCTCCCTCTGTCCCAACGTTGTTATAGGTTTCAATGAAAGGGGCAATATGTTGTTAGGATTGCCTTTTCCATCGAATAGCATGAATTTTGACCGCTGATAACCCATTGGCATCCTCAAGGTGTCAATCTTCTTGGAGTATGGTTTTGAGTACAGCACGGAGTTATGCGAGCTTCCTTCATACTGCGCCTTGATGGTCTTAGTGATCATTTCTTACAGCTGTTGGATGAAAAGAGAGCATATGAGCGTCGCAGCTCACTCAGCCTCTAGCTTCTCCTCAGCTTTTTCCACTAGAGGTTCATCTTATTCAGCGATTTCTTTCTTTGGTAGATCAACCTTTGGGTTAGCTTTATCGTCGTGATGCGCCTCCGGACGGTTGATGAGTGTAGTGATCTGCAAGTCATTTTCCTTTATGGTCCTTCTCAGGCTTACGATTGCTTCACCCATTTTTGCCAGCTGCTCTTCGATGGAAGTCGCACCAGCAGTCATGACTTGTATGGCTACTGAATATGAGCTGCTACTTGAGTAGGCATCAAAAGTCAACGACTCGGAGTATCTCTTCGGGCTTTCTTCACTTGGTGATTTTAGTGAGGCTAGGGTGATCATGGGATCGTGCCTCGGGTGCTCTTGTTCCTTTGGCAAAGTTGATGTAGGGGTGGAAGGCACTGCAGAAGAAGCTCTTGCCTGGCTTTGGGTTGTAGCGCCCAGAGTGCCACCACTTGTGGCAAGGATGGTCATGTTCTTCACGTTGGTAGTGGGAATAGCTTGATCTTTCCTTGATGCTAGAAAGAAATGAGAGGTAGAGATGGTTCCACCAGGCGTGCCAAATTTGTAAACACGAAATTTCCTGCAACCAAAGAAACAAGAATACGTGTACAAAGTATACTTTGTACTAATGAATTTGGGGTTACAATCTCTTTTCAACTTGAATCCTCTGATTTGATCTCCGTAAGGTGTAGATGTATGGATGTTGTTGATCGATCCAATGGTCGCGGTGACTTGATCTTGGATGAACGGTTGAGAGTTTCTTCAAGGACCGTCGGGGCTTGATCTTAAATGAGCGGTTGGAAGCTTCTTCAAGGGCCATCGGGGCTTGATCTTGAATGAGCTGTTGGGAGCTTTTCAAGGGGCGTCGGGGTTTGATCTTGAATGAGCGGTTGGGAGCTTCTTCAAGGAGCGTAGGGGCTTGATCTTAAATGAGCGGTTGCCTCAAGGATTTGGCTTGCGGCGAAGGAAGAACCGGCACGTGACCAAAGTGCTTGTTGATTCTTCAAAGGTTTTGGCGAAGAACGAAGAGAGCTTTCTCGATCCTTCAGAATTCTTGGGAATTTGGATGCTTGAGAGCTTTAGAGTTTCAAAGCTTCAAGGTGTGTGTGTGTAATGAATTGGTGAAATGAAATGAATGAAGTGTAATGAATTGGTGAATTGGTGAATTGGTGAAATGAAATGAATGAAATGGCTTGCTATTTATAGAGTTTTTCAAGCCTTGATTTTGAATATAATAATCAGATGAAATAAATCATTTCTGCTAGGTGTTGACACGTGTCCTTCTTGATGACTCGTTTGATTTTTATTAAGTCACACGCTATGTGTACAATTTATGCGACATATGGTACGTGACATGTATGCCTCGGCACGTTGATTAATGCGCTGCTCAACATTTATTTCACCGAAATTTCAATGTCTACAAATATCAGGTAACCAAATTTTTAAACCTAATTTGCAAATGTGTTACCAATAAAAAATAACATTTTGATTCAATTCCTAATTTTCAAGTATTGAGTTACAAATCAACTAGCCCTTCAAATTCCATTCTTGTTAGTAAACATGCAAAAAGTCAAGAACTGGGTGAAAGCTTGAGTTGGTTCTCCCTCATAAACCTAATAGAAGGTTGCTCCCATTGCTTGGGAACCTTCTGATATTCGTTGGTATAAGCTAATGTTGATGGTTCAAGATTGGTGCAGGTGGAGTTCTCTGCAATTTGGGACAATGAGATTTTATTGACATAGGTGTTTACTATCACTTTGTTCTAACAAAACCTGGTTGATAGTTATTATCTTCTTGATACAATTATGAGCAGATGCAGAACATTGATGAGTGAATTGGTTAGATGTGAGCTGAGCTAAAGCATGAAGCATGTTTTCAGGGAGCATAATTGTGTTGCTTATCAGTTGCCAAATTGGAGTTTTAATATGGATCTTGGCAGCTTTGTCTTCAATAACCCCCCATGCGGCCTACTTGGATTGGATCAACTCTCATAAATGATTTTATTGGCGTTGCTAAGCTGCATTTTGCTCGTACTGATGTTTTACATTAGGTTCTTCAAATGTCTTCATTTGAATGGAACTAAGATTAAAATAGAATGACACCAAAATACAATTGGAATGTAGAGAGTTGGAAGATAAAACTAGAACAATTGATCGATTTCCTTCTTATAAGAACAAGCAAAGTGCAAAAATTTGAAATTTGATCGATTTTGTTCTCTCGTTACTTCTTACTCTTAGTAATGTCACCTAACCATTCCCATCCAAATGAAATTCATAAAAGAGTGCAAAAGAAATTCGAGCATTTCTTACATAATGAGCTGCTGGATTATTCCCTGTACTTTTCTTGTACCCGAGAAATGCAAGGACAAAAAAGGCCGTATATGTAACCGCATCAAACAGACCATAAGCGAGAACAGCTGCCAACCCAAGTTTTGCAAGTTTTGAACTCATTTCAGCGGAATTTGGCTGACGAAAAATGTCGAATTATGAAGATGAAAATCCAATTTATATGACTAGGAGGTTCATATTCTTATACATACAAGAAATTAACAATTCACTTAAAAGGAGAAGTAATATCAGCAAAAGTGTTGGAAATTTGTATATTCATGTGAAAGCAAAGGGAAACACTAGAAAAAGTAGGGCAGAAGCATCCTACGAACGAAACTCTGGAGATTAACATCCTTAGGGCTGCATAGAGCTCCCACACAACAACTTAGTTGAACGAACTCTTTGATATTCCAAACTAATTTCTTGGTACAACTAACACTATCTACAAACATGAATTCCTTCTATATATACTTGATCAATCACCTGTTCCTAAACATTTAGTTTGATACGAAGATCATCTCTATGCATACATGTATCATTAAGTTCACTCATTATTCATATAATATATCAACACATTCAACTCACACCTACAACTAATTAATCTTGCATTCACCAATGTGTTAAGCTTTACGGAAGTTCCTAAACATTTAGTTTGATACGAAGATCATCTCTATGCATACATGTATCATTAAGTTCACTCATTATTCATACAATATATCAACACATTCAACTCACACCTACAACTAATTAATCTTGCATTCACCAATGTGTTAAGCTTCACGGAAATACAACATCGGAGACTATGAAAACTTGTAAATGCAACTAAAGGAACACTTGAGTGAAACTGAGACTCAGTAGCGGGTTCTGTGGAGAAATGCAAATACAAGGAGTTGCAGGAGGAGGAGGATGAAGTTGCCAAATTCTTAGGGAGGAATCTGCTTTTGTGTCTGCTTTTTTAAGTTGTTTTTGTTCTGAAAATCCATATGGATATGGACCATCTAATTCACCATTTGGGCATGAATACTGAAAACCATTCCAAAATTTTGATCACCACACCAAGCCCTTCCTCAAATTCAATTACGCATTGTAGTCTGTTAGCGTATTACATTTTTCACATAAAATATGTGATTAACTTGAGATATTATTGCATCAGAGAAGCCGGACTAAATAGGTCAGAGCCTTAGTTGTAGCAACTGTAAAGACATATGCAGTGGAGTAGGATTCTCTCCCCTCTCTTTTTTCCTCCCATTCCCTCCCCCCTATTTGAACGGTCACAGTTAAGTCATGTCAATATCTTATATTAATTTTTTGTAGAACGAAAAATACAAAATAGAGAATGTGAGAGGAGGGGATGGAAAGAGGAGGGGAGAAAATTATAATCCCTGCAGTGCACCAAGAAAAGTAGGAAAATGTTTTCTACACCCTCAATTTCTTACTTTGTATTGATTTTCTTTAGATTTATTTATTCTGTCCTATAGAACTTAAGCAAAGCAAACAAAATATTGTTGATTCATATGATTAATAGACAAATGGAACGGGATGCAATATTAGAAGGGGTGATGTTTGATATTGATTCTTTAGCTATGCATTTTGAATTTGTTAAGTTCGGGTTCGTTCCGCGGGAAGGTTACTTTGCTGCTCACGTGGTGGCTTCGTTTGCTACCAAGCATGGTGGCGAGTTCCTTTGGGATGAGATTGGTCCCGATTTTTTATAATATTCTTGCAGCTGATGCAAACCTTGGCATTCGACATTAATAAATTTCTATCTTTAACAAAACAAACAAAAAAATCCATCTTTTCAACCAAAAAAAAAAAAAAAAAAACAAACAAACACTACAAAAAATATGGGCATTGTGCGCAATTAGTTATTTG
>JADOBS010302347.1:0-13904 GCA_015708375.1 Cydonia oblonga | reverse complement strand
TTGTTAATAAAATTTAATATTTTTCATAAAAAAAAAAAAAAAAAAAAAAAGTAAAAGAGTGCAGTTAGACTAAATGATGATGTATCACCATATTAAGAGATTCTTTCATGTAATTAAAATATTGTTATTGTGTCATTGTCATTTATCACGTGTTCAAATAGTGCATTATTTATTTAATAAACAGTTATCACGTAATAAAGTGATTACATAAAAATATAAAATTTTAAAAAAAAAAGTAGTGTTATTTACACACTCATTTTTATCTTCCACACTCTTGTTAATTTTTGTCATCATTTTTAATTCATTCGATTTGACGACCAAAAATTAAAAAAAGTATGAAAGGTAAAAAAGCATGTGTGGATAGCGCCACCAGTTAAAAAAATCTTTCTGCAACATGGGTAACAACATTATTGACTGGTTTTCTATGAGATTTATTCAATCAGATGGTTACAAATAAAGAGAAGTGTATAAAAAAACTGAAAAGAATGTGTGAAAATCATTTTCTTGTAAATTAGAGTACAAAGTATTCTTTTTGAAATACTAATAATTGTTCACTTCTAAGTCTCTTTTTTTCCATTTATCTATAACTCCAAGATTGAACCATAACCTATCATTTATGGAGGGAGAGATGTCTCAGTTGGTGCATCATCATCAATAGTAGTATCGTACTTACGCTAGACATAACTTATTAGTTGTCAAGTTAACTTGCATGCTTACAAGTCCAGCTTTATTTTAAGTGGGGAGAAACCTACGTGGTACAAGAATAAGATTCCCCTTATATTATGGTTTGGCATATGTCATTTCCATCTCTCTCTAACAAGAAAATTGAATGGGGAAACTGGAAAATAAGAAATGAAGTCAGATGATTGTTCCCCTTCTTGTTGGAAAAGTATAAATGTATGTGGCTGATTTTAAATTTTAATTGGTGAACAAACAACAAAGCTTCATGTTCTTTTCAAGAATGAACAATGTAGTGGGAACAAAGCAGCTTTCAGATCTGTTCTCCCCACATTATCAGCCATTATTCATAATTTAAATTTAACTTTATAATAAGTGGTCATTTAATTTTATTTTTTCGTATTTTTTCTTTTGCCGTAGAATTAGGATCAAAATGGGGTGATCACAATTTTCTTAAACTTCAGGTCTAAGAAAACTTTACTCTTCATCAGCTATTTAAAAGACTTACAATGACCGAGATGTCATCGTGGCAATAAATTCTTGTATTTTTTAATAATTATGCTCATAAAACTATCGTAAAAATAGTTATGCTCATAGAATATATACCTCTTATCCAATAGTACACGTTCGACAAAGAAAGAGATTTTTGGCAAAATGCCCATGCATGTCAACCATGCATTTCCTCCACTAGAACAAATTTACACGTAATAAAATTGGGGCAAAAAAGAAAACTACAAAGTATATAATCACAAAATAATTAACAGGGACGTGAGAATGTGCATGTGTACCAGTGTTTGTGACTCTGTTTCGGAGAGAGAGAGGATGAACATGAGGATGAAGATTTTACTTCCCTTTATTGGAATGGTGATGGCGATTATGGCTCAGACTGGGGGTGTGGTAGTAAACAAAGCAGCGATGTCCACAGGGACCAATGCATACATCAACATCGTCTACGCCAACGCCGTCGCCGCCCTCATTCTTCTCCCTTCTGCTCTCATCATCTTCCACAGGTTAATTGTATATAATCCTTCCTTCTTTTGTTCATACAAATTATTTGATCAAATCAGCTGATATATTATTTTACTGTACTTCTGCTCCGTCTCTCTCTCTAAAGTCTTGACAGTATTATTGTTCAGAGCGAATCCCAAATCTGAGGAACTTTGCATGTGCTAATTAGTAAATTGGATCACTCATCATATTGCTAATTGATTTTACGAGGGAACCCAACTTTCTTTAACTATCCTTTTCTTTTCGTTTTTCTTCTCACTTTGATTTTCTGGTTACTAGCAGATCGGAGCGCCCTCCCCTTACATTCTCCATACTTTGCAGAATCTTCTCGCTTGGCCTGTTTTGGTAGGTAACATACTAATTAATTACATGTGAATTATAATTTAATTACAATTTTTTTAGGAATTTAATCAGAGATCATCATATATGCAGTTGTTCAGCGCAAATATTTGGAAATATTGGCATGGAATACAGCTCTCCCACGCTTAGCACGGCCATGCTTTTACTTTCATACTTGCCATCATTTTTAGGTACTAATTTTCTTCCCTCTTTTCTTGATAGTGAGAGAGTAATAATATTTGTTTGAATTTTGGTGGACCAGCACTATATATAGTGCTTCTCAGTAAATATGTAATTAAGTTCTTTTGAACTGATGGCAAGTACTGTTACTGTACGACTATGACTAAAGATATTAAACTCTCTTCAAAGTTGATTTTCTTATAAAATCCAATTAGAACGGGTGTATCCATCAAAACACAGGAGTTGATAATGAGAAATACTGCTTAAGTACCTCCTTCTCGACTCCAATTGGCTATACTTGAAAAATTTATAATAGATTTCATATTCAAAACTAGGGTGTGGAAAGACTTATTACTACAACTTTTATAGTAGTTAGTAAAGTACGGGACGACAAAAAAAAATTGAATAGAATAATAATTATGTGAAAACACGTAAGAACTTTAATATGTAGTACGTTCAATTTTAATCATGTACTTTTCTGCATCGTTGATATACGAGAACATAAATTATTTTTCAAAAGTGTGTATGTGCGCCTATATTATAAGCTTTTCCTATATAAATAGGGTTTTTATCACTTCATTTTAGTTGAAACTTCAAAGGGTGAGCTGCCTGTATGGGTATGCATGCTCCATTGTTATACTGATTGGAAGAGAAGATGAAAGTGATGGAATTAGATTAACATTTTATGTTACGTAGAAGTAATTAGCATGCATTGCTTCGAATGAGTATTTAGGATGGAAACTGTAAACTGGAGAAGCTCAAGCAGCCAAGCAAAAGTTTTTGGAACCGTAATGTCAATAGGAGGAGAATTTGTTGTAACATTTTACAAAGGTCTACCGATCATACGGCTATCTTCATCACTTCCTAATTCACTCTATCAAATCTTTTACTCATCGAGATCAAACTGGATCCTCGGAGGGCTTTTTCTTGCAGTTCACGACTTCTCAATTTCTTTATGGTACATTCTGCAGGTAACTACCCCTAATATTCAGTTACCCTTTATAAAGCTGAAAGTTAAGAACAAGCGAATTATAACAAGTTTTCCTTCTATTCGTTTTTCTTTCAAAATTCCAAATGTTTGCAATGCAGGCAACGGTCGTTAAGAAGTACCCCGCAATTTTGCTCTCAGTCTTTTTCCAATGCTTATTCGCAACCATTCAGTCTGCAATATTTGCTTTAATTGCAGTTAAAGATGCAAGTGCCTGGGAAGTAAGGCTGGATGTGGGGTTGACTGCTGTTTTATACACTGTAAGCAAGTTTTTACGCTGTAGCATTTACTCAATATTTGGAAGTGATCTAGCATAACCCCTTAATTAGAATTCTTAATTTTGAGTTGTATGCACGTATTCTAGCATATTTGAGTATACGGGTTGATTATTATGTTAAAATATTTTTTTTATTATCATACAGGGAATTGTTGCAACGGTTTTTTATTTTAGTGTAATTGTCTGGTGCGTAGAGAAGGTTGGAGTTTTTTATTGTTCTATGTTTAAGCCTCTTGGCATAATTTTTGGTGTGATCATGGGTGCCATATTTTTGGGAGTTTCAGTCTACCTTGGAAGGTATAAATTAATATTGTTGTTCATATCATTTGTTTCAACCCCTTGTGTTTGATTTTGTTTGATATTTAATCATTGAAAGTTGATGAAAGCTACAGCTTGTTGACAACGTCTTTGGCTTGTTAGAAAATCTAGCTCACGAATCATGATCAAGAAATAATACATTCTTATTGGCAAATTAATGATAATTATAGAACAACTTTGCAGTTTGGTTGGCGCAGCCATAATCGTTACTGGATTTTATGCCATGATGTGGGGGAAGGCCACAGAAGAGAAGCTGATCGAAATAGAATCACTGGACCAAAATAATCTCCCTTTGCTACAAAACGGGATACAAGACAAGAGAAGCAGAAGTATTGGTGCATAACTGTCCTATGTAAACACACATCTCAGCTCCTGGTTCACAGGGTATTATCTCCACCTTAACCATCTAGGTCAAAAGTCTAATGAACTTTTCATCATATAAAACTTATGTGCAATTAGGACATAAACTTTTAACTTGTAAAGTGTAAATTATTATCTCGCTGTTTTAATCTAAAGACTTACACATCATGACTTATGCTATATCGAGCCCATTACAACTGCAACATGAGAACTAATCAAAAACTTGTAACATGAAGGAATAAGAGTGAATTTATAGTTGGATGCATTTTATGGCTCATAAAAAATTGGAAATGAGATGCATTTTATCAATTCAAAATGTGACATCAAAGAAAAGGTATGAAATTCAGTGACCATTTCAAAAAGGTACATAAAATTGTAATATTTTTCGTAACAAAGTAAAAGAGAGCAGTTAGCCTAAATGACAATGTGTCACCAAGATATTCTCTCATACAACAAATATATCTACTAATTAATAAAACACTCATTGTCAACCAAAATCCTATGAAATTACCAGTTTAACCCTTTAATTAAAACAGAACATGAATAAGAAATATGAAGCAGAAATGTAATTTTACACAACTAAATTTTGCTGTTTTTTTTTTCAAAGCCTCACCTACATGTAATCCTAACATATCTCTAATTTAAAAAATAAAAAAACTTCTCACTCCATCATTCTTTATCACCCTCTTCCTCTCTCCTTCTATTTTAAAAAACAAAAATAAAAAAATTTCTCACACACATTGTGTGTGCCCATATGCTAGTATTGTTAATGTCAATGTCTTTTAACTCATGTTCAAAATAATGTCATATCCATTTAATAAACGATTATCACGTGACAAAGTGATTACATAAAGATAATAAGGTTATTCACACAACTTTTTTTTACTTTTCACATATTCTATTAGTTTTTATCATTTGATTTTCTTTATACATGCGATCCAACGGTTAAAATTTCAAAAGATGTGTAAAAGATAAACTCATATGTAGATAGTACTGGCCCTAAAAAAATCTCTCGCAAGCTCGTAAATTTGATTCTTCCCATTTAAAATAATTTCTTTTATCTGCCACTTAATACTATGATCTAGTGATATTCCTCTTTACTTTACTTGTAAATAAGAGGTTTGATTCTCGTCAAATACGAATTTGAACCATATTATTAATAACATATTATGTAGATAATATTGTTTGTTAAAAAATAAATAATTTCTTTAATCTAAAAATAAAATAAAAAAAGAACGAACAAACAAACAAACGACGTTTCGGCTATATTCATAATGAACCTAACCAGATTATGAATAAAAGAATCGTTTCACGTTTTCGACGGCTTCCCACCCACTTGACTACGCCACCATGACCATGCAATTGGGTGCTTAAACAATCAAATTCTAATTAGAGTTTGTCTTCACCCTCCACATTATTTGATTGACTCCCACTAGACTCGTCCTCTTCGAACTCCATGTCTGCAACTTCCTGTAAGAAATTTTGGTTCTGAAATTGAAGAAAAAAACAGAGTTATGGGGAGGATCGCAGCACTGCCCATTGTTGGGATGGTGTTGGCTGAGTGTGCACAAGCTGGGCTAATTATAATAAGCAAAATAGCCATGTCCAATGGCATGAGCAACCTCATCTTCCTCTGCTACTCCAACGCCCTCGCCGCCCTCATCCTCCTCCCAATTTCTCTAGTCTTCCACAGGTAATTACTTAAATTTCACTCTTGCTCAACTACCCAGAAGCCAAAGATGTAGTTTTTCACTCGGGTTTTTTACTTTGATCACAAAGGTAATCAAATAATCTCACTGTTTCTCAACTACCCAGAAACCAAAGATTTGATTTTTCACTGTGGTGTGTTTTGTTAGATCTGAGCGTCCTCCTCTCACTATCTTGATAATCGGATGGTTCTTCTTGCTTGGTCTAATTGGGTAAGTTAATAATTTCATCGGTTTGATAAAATCCCATGTTAGAAATTACTGAAGGTTGCATTTTTATTTTGTTTGTGAGTGCGTGATTAGTGGGATTTTGTTTAGTGGGTTTGATTGATAATTTGATATTAGGGTTTTGCAGATTCATGGCGCAGTTTCTTGGGTATGCTGGGATTAATTATAGTTCTCCTACTCTGAGTACAGCTATGCTTAACCTCATTCCAGCTTTTACCTTTGTACTTGCAGTTATCTTCAGGTTATGCCCTCCTCTTTTTACTCATACTGCAAATTGTGATCACCCTGGTTTTTTCTTTAGACAAGGCGATATTTTAAACTACTCTAATGATAATCCATGGGGAGGGGAATTCGAGCTCGGGTGCAAGTGGGGAGGGCACACTGCTTTGGCCGGCTGACCTTAGAATCCTTGTTTTTCTTTTCTTTATTCTGAAGTCTGATTTATCACAATTGTCTTATTTTGTTAAGAGTCCTTATCTTAGCAATGTGTAGATCTTCTGTTCTTAGAGGTATTTGTCGAAGAACCAGTGTAAATATTTGATTATCTTGTTTGTTTCCAATGAGAATTTCAGCTGATGAGCTTTCTCTCATTAAAGATACAATAAAATTCTTAGACAGTGGTAGACTGGTAATCTTACACCGTCACCGATTTCTAAATTCGTTGAACTGGGTGATTTCAGAATGGAAAGAATTGACATGAGAAGCTTCAGTAGCCTAGCTAAAACATTGGGAACAATAGTTTCAATTTCAGGGGCTTTCATTGTGACTCTTTACAAGGGACCCCCAATTCTGAAGACATCCTCAACTGTTATGATTGATGTGTTGTCTCATAAACAACTTATCTCAGAACGGTCAAACTGGGTACTTGGAGGAGTGTGTGTAGCGGCTAATTGCGTGTTGGCCTCAGCTTGGATTATCGTACAGGTGAAATCTGTAAAATTTACTTAAACGCTCATGAAAGGGTGGAATTTGGTTAGAAACTAAGACTGCTTCCTTTTTCGTTTTTCCATGTTTCAGGCATCAGTCCTAAAGAAATACCGCGCCGAGCTGATCATGGTCTTTTATTATTGCTTCTTTGTTGCTATTCAATCTGTAGTAGTCTCTTCAATTTTAGAAAGAGACCTGCGTTCGTGGGAATTAACTCCTAAAATCAGGTGGATTGCAGTTCTATACTCGGTAATTAGATAACTAAACCCAGCCCTGATATACCTATCGGATGTAATATTTTCCAACACATGAACCTAAGTTGTTAAGTTATACTATTGCAGGCAGTGTTTGGCTCAGCATTCCAGGTTGGTGTTTCTACTTGGTGCCTTAGAAGGACAGGGCCTGTTTTCGTAGCTATGTTCAAGCCTTTGGGGATTATTGTTACAGTTTTTATTGGTGTTACCTTCTTAGGGGATACTTTCTACCTTGGGAGGTAGGGTTTCAATCTTTATTCCCTGTAACTACCTTGTCAATATGTCGTCAATTGAGAGGCACCAATTTTGTTCGTGTTGAAAATTGCAAAAAGGACATAATTTAGCTTCTCAATTTACATTTGCTAAATGCTGCAGTTTGATAGGAGCAATTGTTATTGTCATTGGATTTTATTCCGTGATGTGGGGCAAAGCCAATGAAGAGAAGATGGATGAGGATGCAGGTAAAGAGAGCCTGGCATCAAGCAAACAGCAGGTCCCTCTATTGCAAAGCCACATTGAAGAAATATAAAAGTTTTTTTTTTTTCAGTTGATCACCCTGTGAGGTCTCTCTTGCCAAACAAAATGGTAATCTTTGTTGCTTTTGTCAGTTCTTTTAGAATGCTACCCTTTCCTTGATCCCTGAACTGGGATATGTTGTTGTGGGAATTGCGCTCAGGCCGTGACTAGTGAGCGTAAGTCACCCTACATAATGCAGGTGCAATGAAGATCCATATGTTATTGGAATCCTATATACATTGATTCAAACACAGTGTGTTGGTGTAAACTGAGCATAGCTGCAAAGGTGAGTTGCCATGAGAAGCATGCCATGCCCATTGGCACTGATACTAACGAAATATTATGACTCCCCTGTTTCAGTTTATATATTGCCCAAGAGAATAGAAATCTCAAAAGACAATGCAAGCTCATGTATCTTGCATTAGCTGTCTCCTCCTGCAATGGGGAGCCAGTTTTCTTGCCTGGCCAATATCAACCTTTTGAGCTACTAAAGCGTTTGTGAATAATTTGTAGAGTTTCTAAGTATTTTCTATTGTCAACGCACTGGTAACGTACTTAAACTTTGACAATTTTCCGATGAGTTGCAGATATGTTTGATGTTCTCCTGCATAGATATTCTTAAGAAAGTTTGCTTGTTAGTTTTGTTAAGTCTTCTTCATATCATGCGCTGATCTGAAGGAAAAGGTTTGCGAAAAGAATATTAAACAGGAAATAACTGTTGATTTTCCATGGATAATGTAGGGTCATCATGGACATGGGGAGCATGATCACAGATATCAGCAGCAGGAGTTGAACATTGAGTTTGCAGGGTCAAAGCTGTCTTAAGATAACCACAACATAACGTGCATGTGAAAAGCAGCTCCTTATTTGGAAATGAATAGATGTATGGCAAAGGCCAAGTTATTGAAGTTCTATATTTGATTGTTTACACTCGTTAATCAAATAAAATAGGAAGATTGTATAATCTTATACCATTATTCTGATTAATGACTAGTAGTGTGTGCATCGGCTTTTCGTCCTTTCAAATTTGATAGCCTGCTAGGTGAGTTCAAATTGAAATGCAGGGTTATCTGGACATAAAAACGTATTCTTGCAGTCGGGAATTCGGTTCTGGAAATTTGCTAATCTGTTGAAATGGGGGTGTGGGATTCAGCTCAAGAATCTGCCATTTTCTTTTAAGAACAAAAATGCAGGAGAAAAGTAATCAAGGAAAGAGTTACTGCTATTTTCTCAGTAACTCCTCCTGAAGCCTGAGCTGAGCTTTAAAGGTTGACATAAAATCACATCCAAAATGTTATCAGAAAAAACAAAGCACCACCATTGATCCTTGTGATGAACTTATAGCTGAGTAATTGGGTGGACTTATTAGCTTTAATTTAACAACATTTCTTGGCAAGGCTGTTTGAAATGTTGCAGGGAAAATCTCCAGGAGGAGTGCAGGCCAGGACTATTTTTCTAGCAGTGAAAAAGAAAAGAAAACAAAAAAAATAGTGGCAATAACACAATTTAAACATATTGTTAAATTTGAATTGCTCCGCTGAAAACAAATAGACTGAGAGGCAAATGAGTGGCTAGCATGGGCCTTAGTTGGAGAAGATTTTTAGTGTCCACGCTGTATTAATATTATTAGTTCACTCATATTATAATATGTACATTTGGTTATTAATATTAAACTCAATATTTATGAAATATTAATCATGTTATCTACTCATATTATAGTACGTAGATTGGTGACATTACGTGTTGGTGTCTTCTCATACTAATTAGTAATATCATGTGTCAGTATACTCGTCATAGTCAAAATAAATATATTTGTGACAATATAAGTAAATTATTAACTTCACGTGCTTGCACTTAAAATAGGTCAATATTTGTAGGAATCCTTTGTCCAAAATAGGTCAACTTCCCTTGCATTAATAATAATAGTGATGATAAGTATATATACGAGTAGCTATTTCTCCTTTTCAAGTAGCTTCAACTTTTCATGAAGGGTTGCCCTCCCTCTAGCTACCAGTCGTCATATACATAAATAGAGAGAGAGAGAGACAGAGAGACAGAGAGAGAGACCTCTTTTTTTCTTGCTAGCTTTCTAAGGTCGTGCAAAATTAAGAGAGAGTGGGATTAATAGAAGCAGTGATGTGGATGATGAGGTAACCTCAAACTGCAGGAAACTGTGCCGTTTGCAGTGATGGTGTCAATGGAAGGTTGTACCATAATATTAACTATTTGGGCAAAAACTGTCATGACAAATGATGGCATGAGCCCTTTTGTTTTTGTCGTCTACACTCACTCCCTTTCCTCTCTCTTCCTCCTCCTCTCTTCTCTCCTCTTTCGCTGTTGCCGGTAACTCTCTCTCTGTCAAACACATACTATCAAGTAATATCTGGCAGTACTTGTTCGTTATGATATATTATCGATGACAGATTAATTGACAATATGTTCTTTATATTATTGCATGAGCAGAAGAGATTCAACACGACAACTTCACCTGGGCTCTCTTCGTTCGATGCTTCCTCTTGGGTCTTACAGGGTATGCACTTCATATTCAGCTATGTACTGTATCTGTATGGGACCTAGTAACCTTCTGTCCTCCGCGTCTATAGGAAAAAAAAAAAATCCTAACTACAGAAATTATTACCATGACATCTATATATAACCAATTCAAACATGTTGCAACACATATTTAGTGGTTATATATTATACCTTGAAAGTCTTCCACATTGTAACGTGGATCTAGAGGTATGTCAGATCAGTCGATCAGGCAGATGTGCTCTCCCTTGCACTTAACTTTAAACTTTTCTTTCATTTTTCAGAATAATTTAGAATATATATCATTTTGTAAGAAAACAAAAATTATTTTGTAAATTATTTATGCCGTATAACTATATCTTAGTGCGATACGATAATTTTTCAAATATTCATCCATTCTCAACCTTCATATATATATTTGTCTTATATTTGTTATTTAAGTCGTGAAATAAAATAATTGTATAAATAAAGTCTATAAGTTATGTGCAATAATTAATTGTTTCTTATGGAACCATCCGACCTTCAAGAAGAATAAAAATCCTTGATTTTGTTTATGTATTTTTTTTTTAAGGATAACAGTATCTCAGAATCTTGGATTCCTTGGCCTCAGTTACAGCTCTCCAATTCTTGTGTGTGCCACGGGCCTAATGATTCCATCTTTTTCCTTCCTGCTCTGTATCATACTCAGGTTCGTAATTAATCCATAATTACAATCATTAAAATCGAAAAAACACTACTAGTATAAATATTGCAACTTTGAGTCTTTGATGCTACGAAAGGTTCTCATCTGCTTCTTCATGCGTATTTTTTTTGTTTATATTTTTATATAAAAAAAATGTTTGATAAACTTGTTGACGTGTTGATAACAGCTCTTTAAAATTAACTCAGTTAATTATCCTAATTACAGGACGACAAAACTAAATTGGAGAAGCTCAAGCTTCCAGGCCAAAGTAAGTGGCACATTAATATCAATAATTGGGGCAATAGTGGTTGAACTCTACATGGGCGAATATATAAGAAAATCTTCAGTTTCCTCTTCACGTTGGAATATTCTTCAACTCCTGGTAGGGAAAGTAGGCTTAATCTTCTCCTCAGAGAAAGAGCATTGGGTTGTGAGTGGCCTCTTACTGGCAGCATCGACTTTATCTGTCTCTGTATGGAACATCATTCAGGTAATTAAGTGACGAAGATGTTACTGAAACTTTAAAAAATCATCTTACGTGAAAAAAATAAAGCCAGGAGTGCATGATATGTTTCATATTAATTTCATTTTTTTACCGTTTAATTCTTGTTTTGAATTGGCAATTGAAGTACTTGTTCTACTTTTACTCTGTTGTGATTACATGGGGACTATGAAATTATATCCACAAGTGGAAGTAATGGAAGTGGTAACTTTGTAACTTTTTATAGCTTGCTTGGGACAACCCAATCTGCAATACTATCTTTGTTCCTAGAAAGAAACCCAAGTGCTTGGAAATTAAAACTCAACAGGGAGCTCCTTCTAATTGTTTTAACAGTAAGTAATTAGCACTGAACATATGTAGTTAAATTGTAATTAATCATCCCCGTGAACTTCATCGTTCGGGCTCAAAGCCGTGTTCAACATTGGTGTATGAACATGAAGGGCCCATATTATGTGCCATTGTTCAAGCCATTAGGGATTGTTTTTGCAACCATTTTTGGTCTCAGTTTATCTGCAATTAGTCTTCGTTATGGAAGGTAATTAATTAGTCTTTGTTGCTTTTGAATTTCCTTTTTATTTTGGTATTCTAATTAACAGAGGAGTCATCTTGCAGTGTGATGGGAGCAGTGATAACTGGAATGGGGTACTTTATTATAATCTGGGGACAAATCAGAGAAGATGAAATACATGATCAAGATCAACAATGTGTTGATGACAAGATGGAATCTAGTTCTGAGAGGAAGGTCCCTCTCTTGCAAGAAGAAAATGCATACATTAATATTAATTCTTAAACGGGAAAATTTACCTAGCACCGGATGTATCCTTTTTTATGTCTCTCCTCTCACGTCAGAAGGTATGTATACCTCTTTCTCTGTGTCTTTCTTCTCAAGTTGCATGAGGAGAGAGAAAGAGCAAAATGGTATACACCTCCTGACATGGGACTTCTCCTCGAAAAGACCAGAAAGCTTGAGACAAAAGAAGGCTCCTGGACATTAGAATTGCCAGTCGTGGATGCGCAGCAAATTCCTCACGTTTGATGCATGATGTGCAGGTATTCAAGATCAATTGTATATGTTTTATGGTGTCAATGATTTTTTCGCACACGCTTTTAATTTCATACGTACCAGTTTGGTTTATAGGGGAAAGCACATATTTTTTATTTTTTTGGGAAACCTCGACGGTACGAGGAAAATTTTATTGATAACAAAAAAATAAGTTCCACATAGTCAGGACGGGACATAAACCTTACCCCTCATAAAATAAAGATGACAAAAACAATACACAAAAAAGAAAGACGGGACATAAACCTTACCCCTCATAAAATAGAGATGACAAAAACAATACACGAAAAAGAAGGGGGACATAAACCGTACCCTTCTAGAAACGAAAACAAGAGAGATACAAACAAAAGTGGGGGGACATGAAACCTAACCCCTCTAAAATCAAACCTAAAGGTCTAAACCTGCAAAACAAGTTGAGCAACACCACAAAGTTAGAAAAAAAAAAGAGAGTGAACAAACATGGATTCCAAGATGCACGTTAATGCACAAATGAACAAATGCAAATGAACAAATTGAAATGTAAAAAATACCTCCATTTACTCAAACACACTTCAACTGTCAATTACAACATCATTGATATCATTTGGGGTCATCACAAAAGCTCTGGCCAAGGACAAGGTCCCTGATGGATTGCAACTCAGTTACAACATCACTCATATCCTTTCGGCCTCTCGGGGATTCATCAGAACACGAGATTCCGATATTAAATATTGAACTCAAACGCACTTGGATTTTTTCAGCACTCATGATGCTGCCTTGGTTGGAAGTAATAGGGTCGAATAGTGAATCTGCAATTTCTGCAACTCGATGTGGCAAATCCATCTTGACAAAATTGTGAAGGTTCAAGCCGTCACTAAACATAAGGTCGGTGGGTCTCTTCCCTGTAAACATCTCTAACAAGAGAATACCAAAACTGTAGACATCCCCACATGTTGCAATCATGCTTCCAATGCCATACTCTACAATTCAAACATCACAAAAGAGCAACATGAACTCGTTAGTTAATTAACTTTATTTTTCCAGCCAAGTAAATGAATGATCAAAATGAAAACAGTAAAGGACATGAAGATGTTTACCTGGAGCAGCATAACCAACCGTTCCTCGTATACCAATGGAACTTGTTTGACTTTCCACAACGTTACTGGTCAGGTTTGAGAGAAATCTTGCCAGTCCAAAATCAGAAACAAGTCCAGTCAAGTCGTTTCCCAAAAGAACATTGCTAGGTTTGAGATCACAATGAACAATTGGTGCCTCGCAATGATTATGAAGATAATCCAATGCACAAGCAACATCAATGGCAATGTCTAGCCTCTGAAGAAAACTTAAATTTTTGGGTGTTCCGGCAGTTGGAT